>BQKN01054472.1:0-11019 GCA_022839385.1 Asparagus kiusianus | reverse complement strand
AGTATAGTCGACTAATGATCATTATAGTCGACTACTGAGAGAATTTTCCGAAAACACAGAATCTGTCTGAACTCAGTATAGTCGACTAATGACTACAGTAGTCGACTACAAAGACAGTTTTCCAGTTTTTTAATATTTTAATATCTGACTGTTTATAGCCATTTTTAAACGTTTTTAAAGTTTAAAAACTTGTCTTTTCAAGGGCTATAAATAGGTTATTTGTTCAGAAAAATTGTAGAGACTTACATACCCATAAGCTTTGATTTTTGAGCAATTTTTCAAGTGAAAAACATTCTGATTTTCTGAAAAAAAAAGAGTTTCTGAATTTGCCTATATACTTTCATCAAATACAAATCAATTAGGCAATTTTACAGAGATTAAAAAAATCCTTAGCCACTGCTGCACTTCATTACACATTCAAGGCTTATAGGAGCATTGTGTTATTACTTCAACAAGTTTTTCTCTCGGTTGTGAGAGGGTTAATCTCTTGGCTTAGATATTGGTGTTCAAATTGACAAGGTGTTTGTCAATTGGTGTTGCAATTTGCAGGGACTTACAAATTGGTCAGGTTTGCGTTTGATTTTGTAAGTTTATTCAAAATCATAGTGGAAACTCTCAAGTGGGATTTGCTTGGGGACTGGATGTACACCGGTTTGGTGGAACCAGTATAAAATCCTTGTGTTTGTATTTGCAAATTTCTGAGATTGCCATTTTTCTTTGCAATTTATTATCTACTTTGCAATAATTTTAAAAGAACACTATTCACCCCCCCCTCTAGTGTTCTAGTGTATCTATTTCAGATCCTACATTTGGTATCAGAGCAAGGTGAAAGATGGCATCCCCAAATACATCACAATTCAAAGAAGGTCACTCTACAAATCGTCCTCTAATGTTCGATGGCTTAAACTACAACTATTGGAAGTGTCGTATGAAGATCTATCTTCAATCTATTGGCTATGAACTTTGGAACGTCGTGGAAACGAAATATGAGAAGCCAACAACTCCTTTCACGGAATGGACTATATCTCAAAGGAACAATGCAAATTTGGATTCTAAAGCAATGAATGCCTTATTTTGTGCACTTGATAAAAATGAGTTCAATAGGGTGTCAACGGCCACATCCGCATATGATATTTGGCACACACTCGAGGTAACACATGAAGGTACAAATAAAGTTAAAGAATCTAAAATTTCTGTTCTTGTGCACAGATTTGAATTATTCAAGATGAAGGAAAATGAGACTATTGGAGAAATGTTCACAAGATTCACCGACATCACAAATTCTCTTATTGGTCATGGAAAAACATATACTCAAGTGGAGATGGTAAGAAAGATACTTCGTTCACTTACTCCACAATGGGAAAAAAAAGTAACAGCAATTGAAGAAGCCAATGATTTGTCAACTCTTACGGTTGAAAATCTTTTTGGTAATCTTATGGTATATGAAGTTCAACTTGAAGATAGAAAGAATGATGAAGAATCTAAGAACAAGAAAGTCCTTGCATTTAATACTACTTCCGATAAAGAAGATTCAGATGATGATGATGAAGAAATGGGCATGTTTGCAAGAAAATTTCGGAAGTTTATAAAAAAGAGGTAATTTTAAATCTAAAAGTTCAAATTCAAATAACCTTGTTTGTTTTAAGTGTAATAAACCAGGGCATATGAAGAAAGATTGTCCATTGTTGAAGAATAAACAAAAATCAAGTTATTTTAACAACTTCAACAATATACAAAATAACAAGAAAAGGAAAGCAATGGCAGTCACTTGGGATGATAGTGATGAGTCATCCTCAGATGAAGATATTGAAGAAAAGGAAAGTGCACACATGTGTTTCATGGCACATGATGAAGTAAGTAAAAATGAAGAACTTTTAGATGCATTTAATGAATTATATGAAACTTTTGTGAGATTAAAAACTTCACATAATTTTCTTAAAGGTGAAAATAAAAGATTACTTGAAGAAATTTCTGATTTAAATTCTTCTACTTTTTCTAATTCTAAATTAGTTGAATTAAAAGAAGAAAATTTTTCTTTACTCAAAGAAAATAAAAATTTATCTAATGAAAATAAATATTTAAAATCAGAATGTAATAAGTTAAATATTTGAATTAATAGTTTAGATAAAGATATTTCTTCTTTTAAATCAAGATATGAAGATATATGTTTAAATGTAAACAAATTTAATAAAGGAAAAGAAAATCTTAATAATATTCTTTCTTTTCAAAGAGAATCACAAAAGACAAAAGGATTAGGTTTTCAAATTAATAAAAACAAATCAAAGAATACAATATTTGTAAAACCTTCGTGTGATTTGCATGATTATAAATCTGAAAATTTGTGTAAAAAGAAATCAAAATTCTTTTCTATTTGGGTTCCAAAAGAATTATCTTTTCTTCATAAGAATTTTTATATTTCTGATTTTATTAAAAATATTTGTTTATCATCTAACTTTTTAAGCAAATCAAACTCTTCATGGGTTTGGTTTCCTAAAGGCTAATTCTAAGGACCTAACAGAGTATGGGTACCAAAATGTAAATGTTTATTATTTCAGGTACCCAAGAAAGATAGGTGGATTTTGGATAGTGGTTGCTCCAAACATATGACTGGAAACATACAATTGTTGTCATCTTTTCAAAACAAGGATGATGGTACCGTTACTTTTGGAGATAACAACAAAGGAAAAGTCATCGGTATTGGATCTGTCGGTAATCCAAACAAACCTATCATTGATAATGTTTTATTAGTTGATGGTCTTAAACATAACTTACTAAGTATTAGTCAACTATGTGATAAAGGTTTTAAAATTGTTTTTGAAAAAGAATCATGCTTAATTTATGATATTGATTTAATAACAATTATTTTTAAAGGTTATAGAAAGAATAACATATATGTGTTATCTATGAATAATATTTCAAATGAACATTGTCTTATTGCATCATCTAACGATTCTATTTTATGGCATAAACGTTTTGGACATGTTAATTTTAAACATATGTCTAAGATTTCTAAAAATAATTCAGTAAATGGTTTGCCTAAGATGTCATTTAAAAATAATTTTTGTGATGCTTGTCAACAAGGAAAAATGCACAAATCTTCTTTTAAATCTAAAAATATAATATCTACAAATAGACCATTAGAATTAATTCATATAGATCTTTTTGGTCCATCAAGAGTTGCATCTTTAAATGGAAGTAGATATGCATTTGTTCTTGTTGATGATTTTTCTAGATTTACATGGGTAATTTTTCTTAAAAATAAAAATGATGCTTTTAATGAATTTTCAATATTTTGCAAAAGAATTCAAAATCAAAAATCTACCTCTATTATCTCTATTCGTAGTGATCATGGAGGTGAATTTAAAAATGAACTATTTGCAAATTATTGTGACAAACATGGTATATCACATACTTTTTCTTTTCCTCGCGCTGCTCCACAAAACGGAGTTGTAGAAAGGAAAAATAGAACTTTACAAGAATGTGCTAGAACCATGTTATGTGATAGTAATTTACCTAAGTATTTTTGGGCAGAAGCTGTATCAACAGCTTGTTATGTTTTAAATAGAGTTTTATTAAGACCTATTTTAAAGAAAACTTCTTATGAATTATTTTATAACAAAATTCCTAAAGTATCTTACTTTAAAGTTTTTGGTTGTAAATATTTTATTTTAAACACAAAAGATAATTTAGATAAATTTGATTCTAAATCTGATGAAGGAATTTTTGTTGGATATTCTAATCATAGTAAAGCATATAGAATATATAACAAAAGAACACTAGTTATTGAAGAATCTTTACATGTTTCTTTTAATGAAAATTTTTCAAAAACACCTACAATTCTAAATAATGATGATGATGTAATTGATACTATACATGATACTCCTATGATAGATATTACAAAAGACGATAATCTACAAAATGATTTACCTAAAGATTTTGTAGAAGTTAAAAATCATCCACATGATTTAGTTATAGGAAATATTTCTGACAAAGTAACTACTAGATCACATTTTAATTTAATTGCTCATAATGCTTTTATCTCGACTATTGAACCTAAAAATATAAAAGAAGCACTTCTTGATGATTCATGGATAATTGCTATGCAAGATGAACTTAATCAATTTACAAGAAACAATGTTTGGGATCTTATACCAAGACCTCAAAATAAATCTGTTATTGGAACAAAATAGATTTTTAAAAACAAATTAGATGAATTTGGTCAAGTTGTTAGAAACAAAGCTAGATTAGTTGCTCAAGGTTATAATCAAGAAGAAGGAATTGATTATGATGAAACTTATGCACCTGTTGCACGATTAGAATCAATTAGAATTTTACTTGCATTTGCATGTTTTATGAATTTTAAATTATTTCAAATGGATGTTAAAAGTGCTTTTCTGAATGGTTTTATAAATGAAGAAGTTTTTGTAGAACAACCTCCAGGTTTTGAACATGAAAGTTTTCCAAATCATGTTTTTAAACTTAAGAAAGCTTTATATGGTCTTAAACAAACACCTCGTGCTTGGTATGATAGATTAAAGAAGTTTCTTTTAACTTCAGGTTTTGAAATTGGAAAAGTAGATTCAACTTTATTTATTAAGAAATTAAACAAAGATATTTTACTAATTCAAATTTATGTAGATGATATTATTTTTGGTTCTACTAACAACAATCTTTGTCAAGAATTTGCTAAGACTATGCAGGATGAATTTGAAATGAGTCACATGGATGAACTAAATTTCTTCCTTGGACTACAAATTAAACAATTAAAAGAAGGAATATTCATCAATCAAAGCAAGTATGCAAAAGATTTACTCAAACGATTTGGGTTGGAGAATTCATCAAGCAAACCAACTCCAATGAGCACTACTACATCTCTTGACAAAGATGAAAATGGTAAGAATGTTGATCAAAAGCTCTATCGAGGTATGATTGGATCACTTCTTTACATTACTGCAAGTAGACCTGATATAATGTTTAGTGTATGTTTATGTGCAAGATTTCAATCTAATCCTAAAGAATCTCATCTTAAAGCAGTAAAAAGAATTTTTAAGATACTACAAATTATGGTTTATTTTATCCTAAACATAGTACTTTTGATTTAATATCATATAGTGATGCTGATTTTGCTGGATGTAAATCTGATAGAAAAAGTACAAGTGGAACATGTCATTTCTTAGGACATTCACTTGTATCTTGGTTTAGTAAAAAGCAAAATTCAGTGTCTTTATCAACCACTGAAGCTGAATATATTGCTGCAAGCCTTGCATGTGCACAAATATTATGGATGAAACAAACTCTAACTGATTATGGCATAAATTGTCCCATATCATCTATTATGTGTGACAATTCTAGTGCAATTAATTTATCCAAAAATCCTATTCAACACTCACGTACAAAATATATTGACATTAGACATCATTTTTTACGTGATCATGTACTTAAAGGTGACATATCATTAGAATTTATACCTACAGATAAACAAATTGCAGATATATTAACAAAACCCCTAAAAGAAGAAATTTATGTTAAATTAAGAAGGGAATTAGGTATATGTTCTTTTGAAGATTTAAATTAATTTTAAAAATAAACAAATATACATTTATACTATAATTAGTCGACTAATTTGTCTTATAGTCGACTACATGCACAAGCAATACATATATTTTTTTCTGAAAATTACAGTGTAGTCGACTACTTACCTTTATAGTCGACTACTCAATGTAAAATCCTAAAAATAAACTTTCTGTTGATTACAGTGTAGTCGACTATTTCCTATATTGGTCGACTACTCTGAGTTCAAATCTGAAACTTAACTTTCTGTCGATTAAAGTGTAGTCGACTATTTTGACTATTAGTCGACTACTAATTCTGAATCTTCAGTTTTTTAAGAAAATTGGATATTTTCTGTTTTTAACCCAAAATCCAATAACCATACCCGTTTCACTTAAGTAAATTCTATCTAAACCATTCATTTTTACCTCATGGTGATGAACATTGTGGAACTTTTGATCTTTATGGCAAGTCTTTGCCTACCTATTTGGATGGGTGAAGTTATAGATTATGTTCATAACCTAGATGATTTGTTTGAAGTTTTAGCTCATGTAGAAGAAATTATGTTATGTTTAGCTTCATCTTTTTGTTGATAACAAAGGGGGAGAAATATTTATGTTACATAATTGTACTGCTATAGACTTATTTTGCATATATGCAGGGGGAGTATTTCATTATGTTTTTTTTAACCTGTTTTCTAAAATACATACCTTGGCATAAATTATTTGTTATCATCAAAAAGGGGGAGAATATTGAATATCATATCTCCATGATAGTGTTTTGATGATAACAATTTATACAATGTGTGTGCACTAACTTTCATATGCAGATTTCAATATCAGAATATGTACAAGTGCAAGTGGATATCAAGGCATTTTGAAGTGAAGAAAATGAAGAACAAAAGATAATGTATTTGAATTTTTTTCTTTACTTAGAATATTTGTACAAGCCTTGATCACACACACACGTACACACACTCAATTTTAGAACACACTAACACAGGCTTAGTGTGTTGGTTAACTATAGAAATCCCCTATGTTAACCATTAGAATAGTAGTTAAAACTTAATTATAAAAACTCATTAGTTCTGAATATTTGATCTTAATAGTCGACTAATTAGGATAATAGTCGACTACTCCTGTATATAACTCAAATACAAGTTTCTGTCTGTTTACAGTATAGTCGACTAATGTTAACAGTAGTCGACTACTGAAGAAAATCTCAGTTTTCAAGTTTCTGTCAAATTACAGTATAGTCGACTAATGATCATTATAGTCGACTACTGAGAGAATTTTTCAAAAACACAGAATCTGTCTGAACTCAGTATAGTCGACTAATGACTACAGTAGTCGACTACAAAGACAGTTTTCTAGTTTTTCAATATTTGAATATCTGACTGTTTATAGCCGTTTTTAAACGTTTTTAAAGTTTAAAAACTTGTCTTTTCAAGGGCTATAAATAGGTTATTTGTTCAGAAAAATTGTAAAGACTTACATACCCATAAGCTTTGATTTTTGAGCAATTTTTCAAGTGAAAAACATTCTGATTTTCTGAAAAAGAAGAGTTTCTGAATTTACCTATATACTTTCATCAAATACAAATCAATTAGGCAATTTTACAGAGATTAAAAGAATCCTAAGCCACTGCTGCACTTTATTACACATTCAAGGCTTATAGGATCATTGTGTTATTACTTCAACAAGTTTTTCTCTCGGTTGTGAGAGGGTTAATCTCTTGGCTTAGAGATTGGTGTTCAAATTGGCAAGGTGTTTGTCAATTGGTGTTGCAATTTGCAGGGACTTGCAAATTGGTCTGGTTTGCGTTTGATTTTGTAAGTTTATTCAAAATCATAGTGAAAACTCTCAAGTGGGATTTGCTTGGGGACTGGATGTACACCGGTTTGGTGGAACCAGTATAAAATCCTTGTGTTTGTGTTTGCAAATTTCTGAGATTGCCATTTTTCTTTGCAATTTATTATCTACTTTGCAATAATTTTAAAAGAACACTATTCACCCCCCTCTAGTGTTCTAGTGTATCTATTTCAGATCCTACAGAAATCTCCTCCTATGACAAGGATACCCATTAATCTATATATATATATATATATATATATATATATATATATATATATATATGGAAGTATGATTCTAAGGAGCTACCAAGATTGAATCTAAGAATGCACCTCTTGACGCATGGATTGGGCTATTTTAATCGATGATCCGCTCCATTTGTCATAATCTTAATATCTTAAAATATCTGTACAATAAAAATCATGATGATTCAATGCATTTAACACATATTTTTCATTGTCAATTTAATTGTATAGTCATACCACCATTCATTTTACAATCAGTTAATGTATGAGTAACTATAATCCAATATGCCTATATAGGATTATATAGGCATATAATCCACCCCTAGCAAATGGGCTTCGCTAGTGATTCTTTGCATTTACAATTGCAAGTAAAATGCCAAAAAAATCACCGAATTATTAGCCGATCTAATTTAGAGCATGCTTAACAACTAGGTCAAAGTGGATGATAACCCACTTTTGGATGTTTAATAACCATACTTTGAGTACATCATTTTGAATTATAAATTACCAATTAAAAAAACTTTGAACTCCTAAATTATATTTTTGATGGATTATAATCCACGTGTCTGAGCGAGTAAAAGCAAAAATGTCCAGCACATTTTACATCTCTTTATTTCTCTATTTTTCACTGCCTCCAAGTATTAAAGGATTTCTACATTATTTTACAAAAAAATTTGTAGATTATAACCCAAAGGGATTCTAATCTAAAATTGCCAAACAATACTCAATTGTCATGGTTACATCGGTTCGTGGGGGACCGCGTAGGCGTTTTCTGTCAGTCAAGGGTCGTCCATTCGTGCACCACGTCATTATCCTAGGGACCCACTTTTAGTTAATGTAACTCTTTGTGGGTGTAGGTTATTTGGTCCCACTGGTACCTGGCCCTCAGCATTTTGGATTTAGAGACTCGAAATGACCACAATCTCCACAGTCCGCCAGCACGCTTTGGTACACAACATTTCTCAGATTCAGGGGTAAAATCGTCATCCGTGACGATGCGCGGGTCCCTTTGATTCAGCGGAACATTTTAAATGTGAAAGAAACACGTGGACAAAGGAGATGGTTCTAGCGTTGTCCCTGCCAAGTGCTCTACTCAAAAAGTAGCGGTCGAAGTGACAAAACAAAACTTCAAATCGCATCGCCATTGTGAGATATGAAATCTCATCTTTTCCGCGGGAATTCAGAAGAATAAAAACAATAATGATGAAGAGCATTTGGATTCTAGCTATCGTGATGTTTAAGATAAATATAATATATATATAATATTTAAATATTTAAAGTCAGCGACATACAGATGTAAATATGTTTGCATGTAAAAGAATGGTCTCAGATGTTTTACGCTACGCAATATTCGCATAAATTTTGAGAAATTTTCATCCTTATCATCTATTAAGTGTTGAAAGGCTATGGTTTTTTCCCCCAAAAGTATAGGAACACATAAACATACATTTTTAAGTAGTTATTATCAAATGATGCAAATCTTTAATTTGAAAATCTAAATATATGTTTTAGATTGATATATTATCTACATCCAAGATATTATCCCAAATATTCTATCTCAACTATATCAATATGAAAGACATCCAACTTTTCCCCTCCTACTAAACTTTATAGTCCTATCAGTGACAATATAGAACTCTCCTACATGAAAGTTCTCCAACCTTTACATAAGATTTGCTACTAAAAACTAAAAGATAATGAAAAAAATTGGAGCATAAAGAGGCAAAAAAGAAAGAAAGAAAGAAGATATGGACCTTTACCATAAAAGCCCGAAAAAAAACTACATATCCCCATCCACTACATACCCACCACATCTTCCACGGGATTCCCATTCCCATAACCAATATCCCCACAAAATCTCTCAAAAACGAACAACGCCCCCCGTTAGAATATCTCCCCATATATTCCCCCCTTCCACCTAAAAAACAAAAACTTTATAAAATGGACCCAACTGTAACAAACTAAAAAAGTTAGAACTCTCTGGGGTCCACAAATATAGACTGCCCCGGCGGCGCTTTGGTCCAGTCACCGACCTCTCCTTCGCTATACTCCTCCGCGAGTCTTTTTACACACCACAGGTCCTCGGCGCACGATAGCATCTTCCAATGCGGGATCCCCGATCTCAGCGGCTCACAAGCCGCCACTTCCGCAACAACGAGCCCACACTTACCATCAAGTGCCATATTGTGCGCGTGCCCGCATAGAACCCGAATGAGATCCGCGGCCCGCTTCCCTTCGCCTCCGAACCCGTAAAGAAAATAAAACCCGAACGGTTTAAAAAGATCCGGAACCGACGGTAACTTCAGCCACGGGAACACTTTATCCATTATCCTGCTCGTTTTCGCGAACCCCCTCTTCCATTTGGAAACCCCCTTCACCTCGAGACGGAACACCGCCTTCGAATTCCAAACGCTCAACACCGCCCAAGACTCCGGCGGGTCCCGCAGAAACGACTCGGGTCCGTCCCACTCAAAACCCGACCCGTTGACGGCTACGAAAGTTCCAAGCGACACCGGGTTGTTCAGAATGGAGTCGATGTCGCGGGGGAAAAATTCGTTGGTGGCGGATTTTTTACGGTAGAGGGTTTCGGCATCGTGAGCAGGGATTTGGAAGACGGACACGTGGCGGGAATTGGAGATGCGGTGAGCGTAAACGGGCTGGACGAGGACGGAGGGGGTTCTGAACTTGGAGTAACCGCAACGGGCGGTGAACAGATTCAAGGAGGCCTCGTTATCCTTTTCGGTTGCCATGTACGCGTATTCTGCTCCTTTGGCTCTGAACCATGCTTCGATTTTGTTCACTAGATTTAATGCGATGCCCATTCGCCTGTAGTTAATTAAAAAAACAATTATAATAATGAGGATAAGAATAAAATAGAGGGGGAATAAATGTTGGGTTTTGGGAGGTGACGGGATTCGGAAAAGGTGAGGCTACCGGTGTGACGGAGAGACGCGCAGGCCGAGGATGTAGGCGAGTTTGGTGTAGATTGGGATCCGGTGCGTCGCGGTGCGGTTGGTGTGCTTGCTACCGCACGTAACGGTTTTGATGCAGCCCCGGATTAGGCCCACGATCTCCCTCACCGGCCCACACGTTTCGGCTACCTATTAAATTTTTTTTTTATTTTACAGATCAGCGCCCAACATTTCCCGTATTTACAAAAGCGACTAAAAAATTGCAAAGCTTATCATCAGTAAAAACGAACCAGCATGAGAAAGGCGGGAGAGTGGCGGACTCGGCACATAGGATCGCCGAGGAGGTCGGTGAAGAGGGAGACCTCTCCGCTGGGACCCACCTCGCACGTGCGCTCGAGCTCCTCTGCGCGCTCGCAGTCGGCCGCAGGGTCGTACTCTCGGATTAAAATTAATGGTGCTTTC
>BQKN01054471.1:0-12654 GCA_022839385.1 Asparagus kiusianus | reverse complement strand
AATACCTAATAAGAAACATAAACACTAGACAAATAATATTAGGAATTGTTTGTAATCATCAAAACAAGATTAGAAGATGTAGGCTCATAACATGAGACCTAACACACTCTTCTTAAGATCAAGTCAAAGCTCGAATCTCAAGGAATTGCCCGAAGCTCAAGAATTCTGCTCTGTTTACTCTCAAGTGCTCAGCCAATGCTCTCTGCCCAGCCTTTCATCAAAAAAAATGATCTCAGGGGGTATTTATAGCCCCGAGACAAACCATGCTTCCGAGATAGTGTTTACTGTCTCGGCGGCCGAGATAGTAAAGACTATCTCGGGTTCCGAGACAGTAAACACTGTCTCGAAAATCCTCAACCGCCTGATAGTTTTCTCGTAACTACCTTCCACGTTTTAAAACTCCGTTATTCTGGCAGTTATCAACGTGATTCTCGTCCACGACGTTTCCCACGTTCTTGAACAGTTAGTGGCCACGTGTCGGCGGTTTATGAAATAGTTTCTGAGTGTTTGAAAGCTGTCTCGCGTGCGAGACAGTAAACTCTGTCTCGCACGGTGAGACAGCAAAGTCTGTCTCGCACGGCGAGACAGCAAAGACTGTCTCGCGTGCGAGACATTCTATACTTGTGTCCTTCTTTTGATTTTTTTGGATGATCTCCTCTTTCGCTGTATTTGGATATCTTTCAGTATTTTTTGACGCCTACAAATACCCCCTCCAAAGTGTTCCAGACTTATTCTTTTATAGAGGAGTTTGGGACACTTTGGATAAGACAGGTCTTATTTGCAATCCCTTCAATACTTGATTGAGTAGATCGTACGGAAGGACCCGTAAATGGCTTCAAATCTTGACCTCTTCATCCTTTGGTCCATTCAGTGCTTTGTAGAATAGACAAAGTTCTTCCGGTGCTACGCTTATCGTTTGACCGTTGCCGAAGTCTTGACTCGAAGTTGTAATTTATACTTATGAATTCAGCTTTTGTCATCAAACTGATACTGTTGGGAAGTAGCCAGGTTATTCTTAAGAATATTCTAAGTGATATTCTCCAGAAACTTCCTGTTGAGGGTAGGGAAACAGTTTAGACTCATGTACCTATTGGAGTATTCTGGTCTGTTTTTTGTTGTTAGAGATGAACCCGAAATCGGAGAGGAAGAATTTTATATTCTATCTCCTGGTCTCTTGTTTGTTGATAGAGATAAACCCAAAATCGGAGAGGAAGAATTTTATATTCTATCTCCTGGTCTCTTGTTTGTTGGTAGAGATAAACCCGAAATCGGAGAGGAAGAATTTTATATTCTATCTCCTGAGGCAAAGGAAACTCGAAGTGGGATCTCCACTTAGAGAATCTGGATTGGTTTGAATAATCCTAACTGTCATAAGGTTTGATTATCAAAAGTTGACCTTTCGTTCACAAAATGAATCGAAAGGAGATTTGGTTGTGGTCCTAACTATAGTAAGGTTTGACCAAGTGGGAGTTTTGAGACGATCTTAACTGTTTAAAGGTTTGACCGCTCGATTTGTGGATCTCTCGTTCATGGAAGGAATCGAGAGAAGATTTTGGCTTTGGTCCTAACTGTTTAAAGGTTTGACCAAATGGGGGTTTGATACGATTCTAACTGTCATAAGGTTTGATCGTTCAATTTGTGGACCTCTCGTTCATGGAAGGAATCGAGAGGGGATTTTGGTTTTGGTCCTAACTGTTTAAAGGTTTGACCAAATAGGGGTTTGATACGATCCTAACTGTTTAAAGGTTTGATCGTTCAATTTGTGGACCTCTCGTTCATGGAAGGAATTGAGAGGGGATTTTGGTTTTGGTCCTAACTGTTTAAAGGTTTGACTAAATGGGGGTTTGATATGATCCTAACTGTCATAAGGTTTGATCATTCGATTTGTGGACCTCTCGTTCATGGAAGGAATCGAGAGGGGATTTTGGCTTTGGTCCTAACTGTTTAAAGGTTTGACCAAATGGAGGTTTGAGACGATCCTAACTGTCATAAGATTTGATCGTTCAATTTGTGGACCTCTCGTTCATGGAAGGAATCGAGAGGGGATTTTGGTTTTGGTCGTAACTGTTTAAAGGTTTGACCAAATGGTGGTTTGAGACGATCCTAACTGCTTAAAGGTTTGATCGTTCAATTTGTGGACCTCTCGTTCATGGAAGGAATCGAGAGGGGATTTTGGTTCTGGTCCTAACTGTTTAAAGGTTTGACCAAAGGAGCAGTGGGAGCGGGAGTACAAATCATAACGGGAGTGTGGACTCGATCAAATCACAGTGGGAGTGCTTGTTGGCCTTCTTGTTTTGATGATGTTTAACAAACAATTCACTTCTAATGTTGTTTGTCTAGTGTTTGTGTTTTCGTATTTATTCTAGGCAAACAACTAGTTGAAGGTTGGATGGATTGCGCTTCAACGATCATATCCAAAGGAGGTTGGCGGAATGTCGGGTTGAAGCCTTACAATTCAAAGTTAAAGATCAAGTTCAAGCTTCATCCGCATGTGTACCAAGTTGAGCTATATTGAAGATCAAGATTGCTTGGGTAATGTAGTTTTAGATATTATATTATGTGTGTTAAATACGTTAAACTCAATATCTATACACACACATTTATTGGTTTCTTCGTATATATATGTAGTTATATATATATACATAAGTTTTGGTTTCTATGCATATATATAGTTTTATATATATATACATACATAGTTTTGAGTTTTCATGTTTATATGCCCATATATGATTTCACCTTTAACAAGCTTATATTTAATGAAATCATACTTAGTGTTTTGAATATATTGCATAGAATATGCAATCTTATGAAAATATTGTATTTCTAGGTTATAGACTTCATAACAGCATGTTATATCTTTTATCAAGTCTATACAATCATTTCATAAGGTTTCAAAATGTTGTTTGAGTCAAAATATCAAAATATCAATTTCCAGGTTTTCATGTTTTTGAACATATTTGCAAAATGATGATATTTTTCATTTGGGAAGTCCTTTCTGATAACCAGTCACTGTAGCATGTTTATTATCATGTCTACAATCATTCCCCAGAGTTTTACATTTTTTGGAATTTATTTGATATTTTTAAACAGCGTTTTAAAATCAGTTTTTTGGAGTTTAGTATTCGGTCGACCGCACTGGTCGACCGATCATTTGATCTTTCATCACTGGGCGACAGAGAGTCTGTCGGTCGACCGGTCCGGTCGACCGAAATCTCCATCGGTCGCCCGCCCCGGTCGCCCGACGATGGTCCAGAACTACTTCTTCGTGTTTTGCTCTCCGTTGGTCGACCGACGAAATTTCCGGTCGACCGACAATAGATCCGTTGGTTTTTCAACGGCTATTTCCTGAGCTGTTTGCTGGGGCTGTTTTTGTCTTTTGGCTTGGGGTTTTTGGCTGAGATTTCAAGTGAGTATATATACCCCATTGCTGATTTCTTTTCAGGTTGATCAAGAGAGTTTTTAAAACAAGTTTAAGAAAGTTTTAATCAAGGGTTTAAAGTTTGTTTAAAGTGTGTTTATAAGCTTTTAAGCATTTGAGTGTTTTCGATTTTGTTAATCAATTTCACAAGAGCAAGTGGAGATCATCCTTGGTGTTTGAGCATTCATTCTTCTCCCTCTCTCTTGTCATCTATAGAGAAGTTTCCTTAAACTCAATTCTAGCATTTTATAAGTTTATTCTTAATTTCATAAGCTAGATTTTATATTGAGTTTATATTGTTTTATCTCTTTGTTCACACACAACCTATTGAGCTTATTGTATTTACATTCATAGTATAATTTGGGGTTATGGGTTTGTGACTAAGAGTTGTGCTTAATTGAGTTCTCACTTTGTTTAGAGAACAATCATTTGATTTATATTGTGCTTATTGTGAGATTCACTTTGTAATACACTTGTACACCGAGAGAAGTGTGTGGTGAGAGACGGGGTCGAATCCAAGAGGAGTGGCGTCGGTTGACGTGCCTAGGGAGAGGTTGTAACCGAGCACTTGAGGAGGAGGACACGGGCTAGGACCAACACTTAGTGTGTGAGGTGTGATTGCATAGTGATTGTATTGTGAGGTGTAAACTTTGTTCGGGTGAACGTAGAAAACCCGGTTGTGATAGTGGAGATCTCCTCGAGGTGAGGAGCGGGGACGTAGGTCGTGGGGACCGAACCTCGTAAACATATCCTTTGTTTGTGATTGCATTGGCGCACTTGTTTTTCATGTTCATTTCTTACATCGCCATTGTGTATTGCTTATTGATCACTTTGCCCTATCACACTTGTAGTTAATTTGTTTACCCTTGTGCTAGTTGACATATCCTTACATATATCATATTGTATATCTCCTTGGTAGGATATATCATCTTGTGTTAGTTTATATATCCTTACATATATTTTTCATCATATAGGATATATCTCATTGTTCATATTGCTTATTCTTGCTCATAACTCTTTGTATATCTATCTTGCAAGAATATATTTGTTAATTAGTTTTAATTGGCATTTTAATCGGATTAGATTAGCATAAGACCTTAATCACCCCCCTCTAGGGTTTAACAGTGCTGACTCGTACCAATCACTCGGCGGATTTTTTCGGTGTTAAGTGATAAGGACTTAACACGAAGGGGTTTGACAATTCGTCAAGGATTGACCGATCAAAATTCTAAGCATTATATCCGGACTCTAACCATGAAAGTGTTGAGTGCATGAATATAGCGGAAGTTTGAATGGATTAAACAAAAAAGAATTTTGGTGGCCCCACCTTCAATTAATCTGATCGGTGGGGGTGATTTTGTGGTGGGAGACTGTGAGTCGTCAAACACCAATGAGAGTTTTGTGAGGGAAAATTGATCTAATGAAGTGATCGAATCTCATCTCAGCAAAAGAGTGTTCGGAAATCATAATAGTGTTTATCATTTTGTTCATAATGATCGGGTTATCCCTAAGAATATTATGTTTAACATTCTTCCGGGAATTTCCCGTTATATGAATTATCGACCCCCAGCTTTCTTTGCAAAACTAGGTATAACGAGGAATACGTTATCCTCAGTCGCATGTTTGGGTTATCCTTAAGAATATAAGATTCTCTAGGAACTTCCTATTACATAAATCATCCACCCCCAGCTTCCTTTGTGAGGCCGGGTTTAACATTGTACTTAGTTGGATGACCGAGAAGCAGTTTATACTCGTATACTCTTTGGAGTGTTATGAAGAAGCAGTTTATACTCGTGCATCCAATGGAGTAAATGCCGTCTTTATTTGGCTTGCTTCGCCGTTATGACGCCAGAGTCAATTAAGGCTTGGATCTTATTCTTGAGTCCAAAGCAAATCTTGGTGGGATGAAGAACCCTTCTGTGGTACGCACAGTAGTTTGTATCTGTAATCATCTTGGCACCTTCTTGATCTTTAATAGGCGGCAGTTCGATTTTGTCATTGGCGAGGAGGTATTTCAAGATGGTTGGAGTTTCATCATCTTCGAAAGAATACTCCTTTTGGAATCTCGGATCGGGAGTCGCATTCCTAGCGATTGCAGATGTCGTCGGTTGGCTTCTCTCAGCTTTCTTTCTTTTAAGAAAGTGTTCAGCTTGTTCACCGCGTATTTTCAAATCTTTCCAAGTTTTGGATGGTACGACCCCCAGGGCTCCCAGGACATTGATGGAAAGATTGTTGTGGCATGTCTGCAAGATGAACTCCTCTGTAACAGGATCTCTGCAATTCATTGCCTTGTTGCGGAAGTGCTTGATAAAATTATCAACCGACTCTCCGTCTTTTTGTTTCTCATCCAGAAGGGTTCCGATTGACATCTCAGTGTCATCATCAAAGAAATTGCTGAGGAACAAATTTTCTATGTTATTCCAGCAATTGATGCTCCCTGGTTTGAGACGTCGATACCAATCGAAGGTGGGACCACGAAGGGTGCCAACGAATGACCGAACCATTAAAGCCTCGTTTCCAGATATCATGCCCAAATGAGACTTGAAATAAATCAAGTGCTGAACAGGTGAGCTCTTTCCTTCGAACGGTGTGAAGTCAATCAGATTGAATTTTGCCGGGTATGGAATTGAATCCCATTCTTTTGGATAGGGACATGGAATACCCGTCTTTTTTTACTTCTTGAGCCGTCATCAAAGCGTTGACTTTGTTTTCAAGATCTTTCATTTTCCCATCGTCTATGTCTTCATTCGAAGGACGTTGAGAAGAATGATTTGGATCACCCTCTGTAAGGGATGCTATTGGACTACCCCCAATACCGTTATTGTGAAGATCCGTTAAACCACCCCCAGCGTTATGACTATCGGGAGGTGTATCAGTCATAATGACTTCATCCACTTCTGGATCACTGTCATCTATGACATTCTGAATACGGCGGCTGGATTCAGGTCGTCGGTTGGACTCGGGAGGTTGAGACCGTTGAGCTAGCAATTCTCTCATTTGTTGGATAGCCAACTCCATCTCTGTCTTCATCTCAGCTCTAATTTCTTCACGTTGTTTGGCTAAAGCTTCATGAAGTATTTGAGCGAACTGATCAGAGGTGATTGTGAACACTTCTCTGGTTTGCCCTGTGCTAGATACTGTATCATCCGAAGCGATTGCAGAACAAGTGTCCGAGAGTTCATCCTCCGAGGACATTCTTTCATGTATTCCCTTATAGTCCCTACGTCTGCTGACTCTTGATTGGAGTCGAGACATCCGTTGAGCAATTCTTGAGTTGACTTTTTTTCTCGGTGAAAAGTCGGGATTTGATTCACTTGAATGCCACTTAGATTTTCCTTTATCAGCCATATTGATGGTGACTTCAGGGAATTCATCCTCTTGAACATCAAGCTTTTTACAGAAATGTCTCGATCTGGGCTTTGACATTTTGGTGAAAAGTCTCTGGAACATTGAGACTCTTTGCGGGATGACTTCTCGTTTGGAGTAGTCATCTTTTCCAATTTGATAGTATGATTCATCGGTATGATTGCCAAAAAATCCTATCGTCTTTTGGTATGATCTCCCAGGTATAACGTTGTCTTTTTGCAAACACGTCTTCTTCTGGGGGTGTAAAACCTCGTTAGCATTCTCAGGACAATTTATTGTTGTCTTTGAATGATCCAAGGTTATGCTAGGAGTCACACGTTTAGAACCACCCCCTCGCGGGTGCGGAGCTTTAACGGGCTCCGAATGCTGAATTTGTCCAACTCTAGACTTTGGAATCCAAACTTTGCAGAATTTTGGTGGTTCTTTAGCCACCGTTTCCTTCTTCCTTTCTCGTCTTTGTTGTGAGAGAGCATGGGCATGAGCAGCGTTCGCACGACGCTTTTGTATACATTTTTTGAGGGTTGAACAAACCCTTTTGACGAGAGTCCATTCTTCCGTCGTTAGTTTAGGAGAGACATGAGTAATTGCTTGTTGAGACAACTGAACCACTCGATGCCTCCTCGACTCTAGGTCCGCGTGATAACGAACCCCGTCGGTTTGTTCCAAGGTCTTAGCCATTTGGCGAGCGCGGCGTTGACGCTGTCTCTGACGAGCCCTTTTTGTCAGTGCCGGTGGGCTTTGATTCAATGACTCTTTAATTGGAGAAGAGTCATTATGAGCAGAGATGTTACGAATAGAATCCTCAGCAACAATTAGGCGAGAGTCTTCACCCGTAGCATTCGATGGCGTTGAAAACTTGAAAACCTTCTTAGAAGACGAAATCTTCTTGTATTTGCGAGGCGAGGAAGATTTTGCAGATGAGGATGACAAATACTCCTCAAACTTCGCTTGGTCAAATTCGTACTCGACTGTGGATTTAATCGGTATCTTGATCGGCTGCGACATGACGGTCTCAGTAGCGAGACCGTTGGCTCCCACTGTGGTCGCCAGTTTTTTTTCGTCAAAAGTTGGTTTTGCTGTGGAATTCATTATATCTTCAGTCGATTATAATAAATTCAAAGAAATAGTCTTTTTATAAGACCTCTTTTACACAACAAAAGGAAAATTATAACTTTTTAGAAACAAACGCAGGATCGTTGTTTTGATCGCTGCTTACGTGGGATCTTTGCCTATGCCGGGGGTGCGTTAGCCCGTGGACCACCGAATCACAGATTCTGATTGAATCGTGATGGGCTTTGTGATTCTTTCTTCGTTTATCGAAGTGAGAATTTGAAGTGAAGATCTTATCAAAGTAAGACGATCACTCTTCTTAAGATCAAGTCAAGGCTCGAATCTCAAGGAAATGCCCGAAGCTCAAGAATTCTGCTCTGTTTACTCTCAAGTGCTCAGCCAATGCTCTCTGCCCAGCCTTTCATCAAAAAAATAATCTCAGGGGGTATTTATAGCCCCGAGACAAACCATGCTTCCGAGACAGTGTTTACTGTCTCGGCGGCCGAGACAGTAAAGACTGTCTCGGGTTCCAAGACAGTAAACACTGTCTCGGGTTCTGAGACAGTAAACATTATCTCGGAAATCCTCAACCGCCTGACAGTTTTCTCGTAACTGCCTTCCACGTTTTAAAACTTCGTTATTCTGGCAGTTATCAACGTGATTCTCGCCCAAGACCTTTCCCACGTTCTTGAACAGTTAGTGGCCACGTGTTGGCGGTTTATGAAACAGTTTCTGAGTGTTTGAAAGCTGTCTCGCATGCGAGACAGTAAACTCTGTCTCGCACGGCGAGACAGCAAAGTCTGTCTCGCACCGCGAGACAGCAAAGACTGTCTCGCGTGCGAGACAGTCTATACTTGTGTCCTTCTTTTGATTTTTTTGGATGATCTCCTCTTTAGCTGTATTTGGATATCTTTCAGCATTTTTTGACGCCTACAGAGGGAGGGGCAACGCGGGACGTCGGCGTGCTCGGCTTGACGGCTGCAGGTGGAAAGAGCGGTTAGGCGGCGCTTGGGGTGTTCGTCGGGCTGCTGGAGGACGGCAAGGGGGCTGGCGGAGGCGAGGAGGAGCTGTCGCGGGACTGGGGCGGTGACGGGGGCTGTTCGGGGTGTGGGTAGCTGGAGGTGGTTGTGCGGCTAGGTCGACGGAGAGGGGGAGGCAACAGAGGCGCTAGCGACGGCCTGGTGCGGGGCTCAGGCGGATCTGAAGGAGGGCGGTTACAGGGGTGTTAGGTGGGCTGTTTGTCGGAGAAGATGGGCGTGGCGGCGGTCAGGTGGTGGAGGTGGTGCGGCCGAGGGATGAAGGCGGGGAGTGGAAGGAAGGGGAGGAGATGGCGGTGTTGCGGGTAGCGGTTGTTGGCGGTGCTGCAGTCGGGCTCGCCAGCGCGACGGGGAGGTGAGTGGGGTGGGTTCGGTCGGAGGGGTAGTGGTGATTTTGGAGGCGGCGAACGGGGGTAGAGAGGCTGAGGGAGGGGCTGTCGTGGGATTTCTTGGGGATGAAGAGAGAGGAGAAGGCTTGAGTTTTTTGGGAAATGGAGGAGAGATAAAATGGAAGTACGGGAATTGGGGAGAGAAAATAATAATTTGTTTATGGAAGGGGAGAGAGAGGAATGTGAGAGAATTATGGGAGGTAAAAAAGGAATGAGTAACACGTGATTTGATTTGAATTGATTAGGGAATTGATTTGAAAATGTGATTGAATTTGGACAAGTTTAGGGGGAGATTAAGAGGGGAAAATAATTGAGAGAGAGAAAAAGATTATGGAGATATATTATCATAAATATAGGAATAATTATGGTAATAATAATTAAACAAATAATAATATTTAACAAAATAATAACAACCAAATATTTATATTTATATGTATATACTAATGTACTAAGATCAGGTCTACATTAATAACAAAAGATTATTAATAATGTCAGTGACCAAAAGGTTATAAAAAAAATTTCACTAATCCATAAATTAATATTTAGCAGAATTAATAAATACAAGGCTACATATTTTATTTATTTATTTAATTATTTTGAAAACTCAAAATATTCCAAAAATTGGGGAAAATATTAATAAACTAAATAAAATATTTTAAATACTAAAAAAGTGTTTAAATACATATCGAAAAATTACGGCTGTTACATCCTACCCCATTTAAAACAAATTCCGTCCTCGGAATTAAAAGAACTCAAGGACAGAGATATAGAACGAGAGTGGTTACTCGAAAATCGACGAGACAAGAAACAAGAAACAGTGGGATGTTACAAGACAAGAAACAGTGGGAAGATCCAGAGTCAAAGAATGATATGATAGGGAGGAAAGGAAATCTATCAAGAAAATAGGATAAGGGCTCAAGAATAGTCTCACAGATTAAATCATGATATGTATCTAAATTATCCATTATATTCTCACTAGTGAGGACTTGGGACCGTGACCTGCTTGGGCCACCAAAAAAACCTGTCACGCCCCGCTTCCCAAAATACCCGGGAATCGGAACGTGAACAAGCCCGTGACGTATTAGATTGAGAAGAAATATACACTGTTAATTTTTTTTCTCTTTTTCTTTTCTTCTCAATCCAATATGCTAAGCGTCTGCAAATAAATACAATGTGAAGTCACAGGTCCCCGATCACAATCAGCAAGAATATAATAGACAAACTCAGAATAAAAATATCATATCACAAATAGGATAACTTCCGAGACATAATGATACGGGTCAAACATGCCCTTATACAAAACTATACAAAAGAATACTGAAGAGATACAAAATTACATCGATCAATGGAAAAAGAAAGAACTATAAAAGTAAACTGGAACCATCAAAGAATAGGCTTCGACTCCTTCTTCTGCTCCGTCTACATGGTACTCCTGTTGAGAATCCTCTAGCTCCTGATGATTTCCCAACTGAACCTGTTATTCCTCTAAGTCTGACGTACACCAGAGAAAATAGGTGTACGTCAGCGTGTATGGCACACGGCAAAACCCGACCCCACAAAGAAAACAGAGCGAACGAAAACCCAAGCAGAAACGATACAATAACAGAAATGTCAAACGAACGTGCAACTGGAAATCTGACAAAATTAACATGCGAAAACACTACTAAAACATGGTAAACATAAAGCATCCAAAATAGATCAGGTAACGAGATCATGCAGCTAGCGATCAATCTAATCATCCAAGTAACAGGGGCATACAATAGATAGAATTAATACCTAAAAATCTACAACAAGAGACGTAGTACGTCGAGGGAAATAATCCAAACAAGGAAACACTCATGTATATATCATATGTCTCGAATTGTAGATAATTAAATATTAATCTCAATCTATGTATGAAATGAAAACAACTAGCCAACCTATCACAACTCACTGGTCCCTATCTCACTCAGAGTCAACGTTCATATTCTTGGATAGCCGGTTATTCACAAAATCATCTACGTACAACGTTTCACTACCCCCCTCAGACCCACCCCAGTGCTACACAGGAATTTCACTGGTGCGAGCCTGGAAATAATCAACAATCACATATCATTGCACCTCAGACCCACCCTAACTCTCCACAGGAATATCGTTGGTGCGAGCCTGGAATAATCAACAATCAATATCACTGCACCTCAGACCCACCCCAATGCTACATAGGAATATCGTTGGTGCGAGCCTGGAAATAATCAATAATCACATCCGATAACCTAAACCAAGAATTCCCCATCTCAACTCTTCTCGCTTTTCTAAGTCAACAAATCATAGGTATCTAGGTCTTATACACGACACGCTAGGCAACTAAGAACATGAACTACTCACGGTTATCAACAAAACAAGAAATAATAAATAAATACAACTATTTTATGCAAATCATATGATGAACATGACTATATAGACTAGCGATGAATCAGGTATGCATATATGACAATGAGTGAGTATAAATAAGAGTGTCAACATGTCGGTGTCAATGTACATGAAATGTCGTGTTCTTCAACTATCAATCACACGGTCATAATACAAAAATAATCCTTCTCCAAAATAATTTCCTTCCGCAACATAAATTCTAAAAATATTATAATAATTTTGTTATTCAAAATAAATTCTTATATTTATTATATTTGTCCTGAAAATACTATTTATCCCATAATTACTATCCATTCAATATTATTCATCAAACCCACGCAGATAAATATTAACAGATCTAAAATTGTAGATAATTCATAATAAATAGAAAAAGTAGTTCTGAGCAAGCGGGATCTTACACATAAATAATCTACGTCAAATATAAGAACTGGAACGAAACTAAACAAGGATCGGGATCTTGCCTCGGGTTGTGTAGAACAAATTGATGCTGATGGCGTGGGTCGGATCTGACGCGGAGAGTGCGTCGTCGAATCACGGCGTCCGACGGTGAAGCGAGGACAACAATGTGATCTCGGAGAACGTCGTCGTATCTAGAGGGAGGGGCAGCGCGGGACGTCGGCATGCTCGGCTCGACGGCTACAGGCGAAAAGAGCAGTTAGCGGTGCTTGGGGTGTTCGCCGGGTTGCTGGAGGACGGCAAGGGGGCTAGCGGAGGCGAGGAGGAGCTGTCGCGGGACTGGGGCGGTGACGGGGGCTGTTCGGGGTGTGGGTGGCCGGAGGTGGTTGTGCGGCTAGGTCGACGGAGAGGGGGAGGCAGCAGAGGCACTGGCGGCGGCCTGGTGCGGGGCTCAGGCGGATCTGAGGGAGGGCGGTTACAGGGGTGTTGGGTGGGCTGTTCGTCGGAGAAGATGGGCGTGGCGGTGGTCAGGTGGTGGAGGTGGTACGACCGAGGGATGAAGGCGGGGAGTGGAAGGAAGGGGAGGAGA
>BQKN01054466.1:17302-28629 GCA_022839385.1 Asparagus kiusianus | reverse complement strand
GCAGCTCATCGCCGCACAACGCAGCTCGTCTGACTTATTCAAATACGATCGTAACAACTTTGAAGCTGTTTTCAACCCACGATTTGGGGAATGGTTTACGTGGGTTGTTACACCCGATTAATGGGGTAACTAATCCCCCACTTAGGCGCGGATTATGGGGGCGGTTACACCCCTAATCCCCCTATAAATATCAACAAACTCAACAGAGTTAAGGGGGGGATTTTGGATAATCAGATCTTGAGAGGCTTAGATCGGATCTTCTGTGAGAAGGAGTTGGAGATTTATCTCTTTATACAGTCTGGGGAATCAACATTCAAGGAAGAATCCAGACATTACATATTTGGCTAATTAACCGAATCATTTTCGGTTCAAACAACTCTTGTTATCAGAGTTTGTTACTCGTCCTGAGTTACAATACTCGGCAAGAGTCATCAGCTATAAAAAAATCAGTTGTTCCAGCAAGTTGAAGTATTCAGATCGTCAACGAGAAGCAAATTCGACGCGAGCATTCGAAGGAAGCATCTCATCGCCACCGTGAAGAACCCAGTCTTAAACAAAGGAGAAAATCAAATTTATTTTCTTCTCTTTTGTACCCCGGAATTCAAATTGTAATTGAGAATTGAGAGAATTGTAATCATTCTTTTTCTAAGCAGTTAGAGAGAATAAAATCAAATACAATTCTTTTTACTATTCTTCTTGTTACAAAATTTCCAACAAACAAAAGATGGCGACTCCGCTGGGGATTAGCTTCACTGATGAGGAAGTGGTGGTGCAATCTGATGCTCACCTCGCTGGAACGACCGTTGAGACCCTGGTAGTTGAATTTGATCAAGCCAAATATGAGGAAGCTCTTTCCTCTGGATCATTGAGCCCCAAGGTCAGGCGCAACACCCAGAAAGCCTCTACAGAGATCCAGCTCGCTGCAGAGAAGCCGAAGAAAGCCCTCTCCTTCGGCCAAAGCCTCAAACTCGCTCTGCAGGTTGAAGATCCTATGCCCGCGTCAAAATGTGTAGTGGGTAACAAAAGGCCTCTGGTGCAGGAAGATGTAACCACTGTCAACAATGACGCGGCTAAGATCCTGAAGCAAGCCAAGAAGAACGCAGCTCGAAGACGGAGGAGATCCATCCGACGAGCACATCTTCGAGAAAACCGATCCGCGGTTCAAGGCAAAGGTTGCGTTTCCAAAACCTCGCCTAAAGATTGCGTTCCTCTGCCAGAACGCATGCTTCGCGGCAATGAGCCCAATTACGAGCCGCGAGTAATACAACTTAAACGCGACCCTCAGTGGTGCGTTGTACCTCCAGAGCACAGTACTGATAAGAACGCACCTGATGAGTGCGTTCAGATAAAACGAGACCCCAAGAGGTCTGTTTCTAAACGCAGGTTCAAGCCTGATGTTCCCAAACCACAACGCTCTTGCGTTTCAACTCCAGGACGCAATGTGATCCGAGAGGGACAACATGGGTTGAAGATTCATGTGCAGCAAGAACCAGCCTCGTCCAGTCAAGGACAGGGGGTTGCGTTCCCAATAGATAATTCTCAAATTTCTGATTTGCGAGAATTACTTTCTAGAGGGAAACCAACACAACAACCAGCTCACTCATGTCATTGTGAGAAGATCATTTCAACAGTCCTTTCCGAATGCTAATGTTGTATACCTGAGCCTCGCAGGTCTGTATTCGATAGGCTGTCCAACGTCGCAAGACCCACCAAAAGACGACGTCGTCAAAAGAAGAAAGTTTCTGAAACCGAATACCCTCAGGTCACCATCAACATGACCGGCAGAGGGAAAGCCCGGCATCCTAGTCCTGACGAATCTGAAAGAAGCCATTCCCCGACCGTTCGAGAAATCTGTGACGAGTTTGAAGGAGTGTATCGACATACCCGGACACGGACGGGAGCAATCCGCCCAATCGACTACCAGAAGTTGGCCAAAGGAATTACTTCTGATGATGAACACTCGGCAATCGTCGAATCCCAATCCTCGAGTTCTGTTGGAATGCGAGAAGTCTCCGCTTACATGACTAACAACCCTGAAGATTTAGTTAAAACAGTTAATGAACACCATATTATGCTTCATGCACAGCAAGAGACGCTCCTCCAATTGAAGGACATGTTGGCCCAGCTCCTCGCCGAAAAAGGCCAAAAACCCGAACCTTCTCGGAAGACAACTTCGAAAGGAAAACAGAAAGTGCTAGAGCACGAGACTCACAATTTGGAGTCTTCTTCCGAAAATGAGAAAGAAACGGAGAGAGAATCGAATCTCCAATCAAACAAAGTAGACGAGCTAGAAGCCCGCCTTAACGCAATGGCCAACAGAAGCGAGCTTCGCGAAGAAGGAGTGATACGGCCTTATCCTGCAGAGTGGGATACAGCTCCATATCCACCAAAGTTCAAGGCCCCAACCTTGCAACCATTTGACGGCACCGGATCACCGAATCAGCACATCTACTACTTTAAGTCCCAGACTGGAGATGTGGTGGCCAACGATGCCATCTTGACTCGACTATTCATCGGTACCCTCAAGGGTGTAGCCTTCGAATGGTTTATGAAGTTGCCTGCCGGTTCTATTCAGAAATGGATAGACTTGGAAAGGCTTTTCTTAGCAAGATTCTTCGAAGATGACACGGAGGTCTCCGTTCCGACTCTTCTCGCCACCAAACAGAGAAAAGGAGAGTCCATCAAAGCCTATGTGGAGAGGTTCCGCAGTATGGCATTGCGATGCCCATCAGGTATGACTCAGTCAACCCTAGTTGAAACTTGCAGGCACAATCTGCAGACTCAGCTCCTTGCCCAGATGGGGGTAGCAGAGTGTCGTTCCTGGAGACAACTGGTGTCGCAAGGGGAACAAGCCGAAGAGATTGTTGCTCGAATTAAAGCTGAAGAAGAACCACAACCCAAACCGCAGCAACAACGTAATCAGAACAATGCCCAGCGGTCTAAGGGGAAAGAGACTCTAGCAGCTGATTACACGCAAGTGCCACCGCCCACTAAGCAAGGCAAGACCCCGAATCAACAAAGGGCGCCCAAGCAGTATTCATTCAAGGAAGAGCATGTGGACACCCTGTTTCAGCTCCTTCGAAAGAACAACAAATTGCAACTCCCTGAAATCAGGAAGCCAGACAAAGCAGGGAAGGTAGACGACCCCAACTACTGTCGCTATCATAGGTTCTTGGGACATCCTACCAGGAAATGTTATGTGTTCAAGGACATCTTGCAAAATCTGGTAAACGCAAATGTACTCACCTTGAAGCCCGAACAAAAGACTGTATCTACCAACATGATAGCAGTCCAGTTTGGCGACTTCCCTCCAGTGACAACCGCGAATGGTGTAGTCCCCATTCCCAAAGGGGAAATGCACTTGAAGAATACCGACATGCATAATCAGAAAGGCAGGGGGTTGATACCTCTCTCTACCCCAAAAGGAGAGATCATGTGGGTCCATCCTGACTTGATTAAAGATCAACAGTGGGCGAATACCTTGTCCGAGAAGAAAAGAGACAAGACTAAATCATCCAACATGATTAGCCCCTCCGTGACCGAGAATGATGACCATCTCAAACCTCTCACTGACTCAGATGAAGAGAGGCTTGTCCTGGCAGCATACCCAGGAGACAACGCTGGCACTCGGTCAGGAAAGACTTACTTGAGGGATTACACCCAGAATCCTCAAGAAACTGAAGAACAGCTACAGGACGCTGGGGGTTCTGCACCAAAGAAGCCCATGGATAAAGGAAAGCAGAAAGAGCTTCGTTTCAATAGAAATCTTCACCAGGAGCGTGGAGAGTCAAGCGAGCCTTTTCAATTCAATGTCATGGCACAGCTGGCCAACATACCCGCCAGGATTACTTTATATGAGCTATTGAGGTTGTCTAAAACCACCAAGGAAGCTCTGATCGAAGCTTTGAAGAACACGGAGAGTTTTATCACTCAAGTTACCCCGATTCCTGAAGCATCCGAAGATCAATCGTGTCTACAATGTCTGCAAGCGACAAGAAGTCTACCATGCATATCTTTTACTCAGGAAGATATGCAGGTCCAGCACAAGCACGATAGACCCCTGTATTATACAGGGTACATCGGATCATCAGAGATCAGCCGCGTTCAAGTTGACCCAGGCTCAGCACTCAGTATCATGCCATACAGAGTCATGCAAGTCATAGGGATTCCCATGCATCGACTGAACGCTACTCAAACTACCATTTTCGGGTTCAATGCTAATAGTACCCGACCTCTGGGAAAGCTCAAGCTTAGATGTCAAATTGGAGACCTCAAGTCAGAAGTAACTTGTTATATCATCGATGCAGACACGTCTTATAATCTCTTACTAGGACGCCCATGGATACATGCTAACCGCATTGTCCCATCTACTCTACATCAAGTTATGAAGTACGTCAACGATGAAGACAAAGTTCGAACCCTGATTGCGGAAAAATACCCTTTCAGAGGAGTAGAAAATTTCCACACAGATTCGGTCTTCTATTCGGAATCGCAAGAGAAAGAAGATGTTGACAGCGGCAACGAAGCGGACGTCGAGCCAGATCTCGAGGGAGATTGTCCATGGGAATTGAACTTTGATGTAATAAGTACAGTTGAGAACAATAATAATGTACCGAGTGAGGGCGAGTGGTGCATTAATGAAGATTTTATTTTGGCGTACTTGTCTGATGATTCATTTAAAGTTGAACAAACAGGTACCGGTTCATGGCGCGCGCTTTGTGCGGAAACATCTCTCACATTGCCAGTTAAACCACCTTTTGCTTCAGACGAAGAAGTCGAAAATGCACAAAAGGCTTTCTTCAAAGTTCCGCCTAGAAGGAAAAGGCAGAAGCCGATTCATTTCGGTAAAGTTAAACCCGAACCACTCAAACGGGGAAGTTCTGAAGAGGATGATGGAGTGCCTCAATTCCATTATCACGAACCTAACTCCGTCCAACTAATGAAACAAATGGGGTACAACTTTAACGAAAAACAAGGTTTAAACTTTGGGAAAGGAAGACGAACACCAATTCGAATGTCTCTCACTCCCGAAGGAAAAACGCCAGATTATTATCAAAAGACCAGAAGAGGCTTGGGCTATGTCACAACGCCTCCTGC
This sequence comes from Asparagus kiusianus, assembly GCA_022839385.1. Classification (NCBI taxonomy): domain Eukaryota; kingdom Viridiplantae; phylum Streptophyta; class Magnoliopsida; order Asparagales; family Asparagaceae; genus Asparagus; species Asparagus kiusianus. The sequence goes on along the minus strand of BQKN01054466.1, from coordinate 23,532 downwards.
CTCAGAAGATGAAATCAGTAATTACCTGTGGCAGAATCATTCATCTGGAACATCCTCCTGTGAATCTGACGTCAGCATCGGACCTTTCTTTAAAGGATTGACTGTGAACATGGTGTCAACTAGTCACCCAGATGAAGACGCAGAGGGAGATGAAGAGTTAATCGAGTCGGCCGACGACCCTTGGATCAAACGTCTTAACATTTTGTGGGATATGCGTTTTGAACAACGCGAACCGCCCACCGAAGATAAAGTGATCCAGGTCAACATGGGGGATGAATCTGACCCTAAGCCTATCTTTATAGCTGAAGATTTATCATCATCCGAAAAAGAGGACCTTATATCTCTCGTCCGAGAATATGTAGATGTCTTCGCCTGGAATTATGAGGATATGCCGGGTCTCGACCCAAAAGTGGCCATGCATCGTCTTAACATTGATCCGGATGCCAAACCCGTTAAACAACAACAACGTCGGTTTCGTCCCGAGATCATGGAGGCAATTGAGTCCGAAGTGAAGAAGCTCATAGACTCAGGCTTTGTGAGGGAAGAACAACACCCGGACTGGGTAGCCAACATCGTTCCAGTCCCTAAGAAAAACGGTAAAGTCCGTATATGCATCGATTTTCGTGACCTTAACGCAGCTTGTCCGAAAGACGAGTTCCCGCTTCCTATCACGGATGTTATGATCGATAACACCTGCGGATATGAAAGAATGTCCTTTATGGATGGATTCTCTGGGTATAATCAAATTAAGATGCACCCAGACGACGAGAGACATACTGCATTCAGAACACCACTGGGGGTGTATTGCTACACAGTGATGCCCTTCGGCTTGAAAAATGCAGGCGCGACTTATCAACGTGCAATGAACTCCATCTTCCACGAACATCTGCGTAAGAAGATAGAGTGCTACGTTGATGACATAGCTGTGAAAAGCCAATGTAAAGGTGATCATCTTACGGATTTGAAGACTATGTTCGATATCATGCGAACACATCAACTGAAGATGAACCCGACAAAATCTTTCCTTGGGGTCTCAAGTGGAAAATTCCTGGGATTTATTGTCACGTCTAAGGGAATTTCTCTTGATCCAGAGAAGATCCGCGCCATCCAAGACATGCCACCTCCGAGAAGTCTGAAAGAACTCCGAGGTCTACAAGGAAGATTGGCCTACATCCGGAGGTTCATATCAAACCTTTCGGGGCGTTGCCAGCCTTTCTCTAAGCTCATGAAGAAAGGAGTATCCTTTGTTTGGGATGGGGAATGTCAAAAAGCATTCGAAGAGATTAAGAGGTATCTTACTCAACCGCCAGTTCTTGTAGCTCCAATATCAGGCAAGCCATTCCTACTATATGTGAGAGCCATGGAACACTCTCTAGGAGCCTTGTTAGCCCAGAACAATGATCAAGGTCAAGAGCAAGCCATCTATTACCTAAGCAGGACCATGATGGGAGCCGAACACCGGTATAATCCAGTTGAAAAAGAATGTCTCGCTTTGGTATTCGCGATTCAAAAAATGCGACATTATCTTGTTGGACAAACAATTCATGTCATCTCCAAGGTGAATCCCTTGAGAGTCCTAATGACTAAGCCATCATCTTTAAACTGCCGACTAGCAAAATGGGTCATTCTCTTATCGCAATACGACATGCAATTCATGCCCCAAAAAGCGGTCAAAGGTCAAGCGTTGGCAGACTTTTTAGCTGATCACCCGGTGACAGGGACATCCAAATTGTATGAAGGGTTACCTGATGAAGTCGCCGAAGCTTGTGTTACTCGAGAATCTATGCAAATTTGGAAATTATTCTTCGACGGTGCATCCAGAGCGAATCCTCATGGAGCAATTACTGCGGGAGTTGGGATGGTGTTCATGTCTCCAAGTGGTCACGTGATCCCCAGAGGATTTTCCCTAATTGAGCCTTGCACCAACAATGTGGCGGAATATAATGCTCTGCTGCTAGGAATGCAATTGGCCGAAGAACTTAACATTCGACATCTCGAGGCTTACGGTGACTCTCAACTCATCGTAAATCAGGTTAGAGGGGAGTACGAAGTGCGTCATGAGGACTTAATCCCGTACTACTTCGCAGTGCTGAAGCAAGCTAAGAAATTTGAAGGATTCTTTATTGACTACATTCCACGAGCTCAGAACGCTTATGCAGACGCTTTAGCCTCATTGGCGACTTCTTTGGCATTGCCGCCAGGGGCTAAAACAACGGTCCCAGTTATAGGGCGTGAATTATACCGCTCTAAAATTCCTAAAGAGGAAAGTTCAGATAAGACAACGATAGAAGAAGCCTGTGCGACCTCAATGGAATTAGAAGCCAGAGATTGGCGATTTCCATACATCGACTATGCCGTATATGGAATCTTACCTGAGGATCCCAAGGAAGCGGCCACTATCAAGCGAAAGGCCCTCCAATTCTATTATGACGCAACTTCGCAAACCCTGTATCGTAAATCGCATGACGGAGTTTTGCTTAGATGCCTCTCTCGAAAAGAAGCAAAAGAGGCCCTAAAGGAAGCTCATGAAGGAATGTGCGGAGCTCATCAGCCAGGAGCCAAATTGGGCGATCGTCTCCGAAGAATCGGGTATTACTGGCCGAAAATGTTTTCAGATGCGGCAGACCATGCTAAACATTGTCATGAATGCCAGATCCATGGTGATTTCATCCACCAAGCACCGGGAAATTTACACCCTACATCTGCCTCCTGGCCATTCGAGGCATGGGGTATGGATATCGTCGGTCCGATTTCTCCTCCGACTTCTAAGGGACATCGGTTCATTTTGGCCGTGACCGATTATTTCTCCAAATGGGCGGAAGCAATCCCGCTAAAAGAAGTCAAGACTTCAAATGTGATTAAGTTCATCAAACATCATGTCGTCTACCGTTTTGGAGTTCCGAGACGAATAGTGCACGACAACGGGACACAATTTGTCAGCTTCGGATTCCAGAGATTTTGTGATAAATTCAGGATCCAAAGTGTCGCATCTACGGCATATTATCCACCAGCGAATGGTCTTGCGGAAGCCTTCAACAAAACCATCGTGAAGCTTCTTAAGAAATTCGTTTCTAAAAGCCGACGCGATTGGGACGAAAGACTCGGTGAGTGCTTATGGGCATACCGAACAACAGTGAGGACTTCTACCAGAGCTACGCCGTTCTCTTTAGTATACGGTTGTGAAGCAGTACTACCACTCGAGATTCAGATCCCTTCTCTGAGAGTCGCGATTACAACGGGACTTACAGATGAAGAAAAACATCAGCGACGTTTGCAAGAATTTGAAGCCCTAGATGACAAGCGACTTCAGGCTCAACAGCAGATTGAATTATATCAAGCCCGTATTTCTAAAGCCTACAACAAAAAGGTTAAAGAACGGGTCTTCAGGAAAGGCGATCTAGTTTTGGCTAATCGACGACCTATGGTGATGACTCACAAAACCAAAGGGAAATTCAATCCCAAATGGGAGGGACCTTTTGTGATAGAGACAGTCTACTCCAACGGAGCCTACCGTCTCATTAATAAGAAAGGCGATAGACTTATGATGCCAATTAATGGGAAATTCCTTAAGAAGTATTACCCTTAATCTGCAAGGCTCTTAAGTCTAACTGGGGGTTGATTATTAATAAATTGTTCTCCTACTTTGTATGCCGTCAAGTTAACATTACACCTCTGACGATTTAAAGATCATTATAATAAAGGAATTTTCTAATTTTTTCCAGATAGCTATCAGCATAGTCTGTTTGGTGAAAAAGTCCTAATTTTTACTGCGTTCAACTCCCCTGAACGCAAGTCCTACAGCTGCGTTCAGAACAAGTCTACAGCTGCGTTTCAAATACAGCTGCGTTCAGAATAAGTCTATGACTGCGTTTCAAATACCACTGCGTTCAGAACAAGTCTACGGCTGCGTTTCAAATACCGTTGCAGCTGTGTTCAGCCCACCTGAACGCAAGTCTTATGGCTGCGTTCAGAACAAGTCTACAACTGCGTTCTCACCAACGAACGCACAACATGATAATTTCAACTTCCAGAAAATGCTCTACAAGCTGGAAGGCATCAAGTCTATCATCAAGACTAAACAACTACAACCCAAGTCCTGAAGTTGCCTGGTGAGATGCAAATAGGCTTGCGTTCAAGTCATTCAAGCGCAAGGAAATAATTCTCAAAAGATTTCAACATCACAATGAAGACTATAACATCTCAGACAAACACAGAAGATGTAAGGAAAAGCTAACAGTTCATATCATGCAGATATTAGGTGTTTGAAGAGTTATTACAAAATCAAAACACAAAAAGATTGGGGCAGCTAGAGTTTAAAGTAGAGAGAAGCTCATGAGATGAGCTTCTGTATCCGATATAGATTTTTCATGCTTCGCCAGCACCTCTTCCCTAACTCTCTTCTCAAACTCAGCATCAGAAACCGCAGCAGCAGCAGAGGCCTCCTGTTTTAGCACTTCAACAGCCTCTTTCTCAGCCTGAACTTCTGAAGCGAAAGTGGCGTCCCCAAGGATGAACTCTTCTTGAGTTATCTCTCCAGCATTCAGCTTGGCCTTTGCTTGACGATGTTGCTTCTGCAAGTCCCTAATACGAGCCTTCTTCTCTGAAATGTCCAAAGCTCGGACCCTATCAACAATTGCCGCCTCCAGCCTAGCTCCGGTGATGGCATCTCGAACTTTATACTCCAAGTCTATGTGCTGCAACTCCTCTAGATAACGAGCGGCCCCCGAGTATCGGTGTATCGTCTCGCCAAAACGTTTAGCGTAGACAGGATTGATCTCCGCAAGAGCCTTTAATCCCTCTACGATAGGCACCTTAAACTCAAGAAAAGAGCCCCATCCGTGCATCACAGTGCAAAAGGCTTGCCTTACCATATTTTCTAAACGTCTAGAGAGGAAAAGAGCGCTATTAGGCGACAGACGAACAGTATCATCACCCACCCGCTCGAAGTTCTCACGAGGGAAGATTACGGAGATGGGTGGAATGAGAGGAGCGTCTTCCTGGGGCAATCTTTCCTCCTCATCATCAGAGACAATAATAGGCTCAGCAGCACGAGCCCCACCTGTCAACAAAGCCAGCATAAATTCAGTAAGTCCCCAAGCAACTGAATTTAAATGCAAGAGACTAAACTTGCGTCAGAATCTCAGAACGCAGCAGTTCAGACCTACGTCAAAATCAGTTTGAACGCAAGGAATCTAGGCTTGCGTTGGACTCCTTCTTGATTAAGGGATCAACTTTTTATCTTATCATCAAACACAAAAAGTTCTGTTTTACGTTCAAGATCAAAACAGTTCTTATCACAAACACAGAATTTCCCCCGTGTGATCCACAATGAGGATTCTGTTCTTCTTCACAACAATGGACACAAGAACTTCTTTCAAGGTCCAAAATCAAGAAGATGAACAGTTTTCATCAAGAAACATACAAATTCTTTGCAAGATCAAAGAGACGAACTTTGTTCGTCGTCATTAACCAAAGCCCAGTCAAGGAATTTCAAGAGCACTGGTCAAAAAAAGGAATGTTTAAACATGAAGAAGAAAACGAGGATTACCTCGATGACCAGACGCTGGAGGCGTTGACGACGGTCCTGAGGCGGACCTAGAAGCACCCTTCGACGGCGGGACAACGTTCGCCATCTGCTCGTGAGATCTCTTGGGAGCCATGGCTAGAGAACGAAGTCGAATCTTAGAGGAATTAACGAGAAGAAACTCGTTTCTGAGTTCAAGAAGAGAGTTTAAACGTTAAGGCCCTTGATGTGACCAATCAGCCCTATTTATAAAAATTAATAATGATGGGGTAGAGTTCCAAGACTCCCGCCCTAATGTGGCCTCTTCGTCATCATTATAGCCGCTTGGGCTTCTGACAAGACGCAGGACAAGACCCTGCGTTCAAAAAACAAACCAACCCGAACGCAGTAATCTGGAGTTGCATTCAACGCAGCAATCTGGAGTTGCGTTCAACCCGAACGCAGCAGTTTGAAGTTGCGTCCTTCCAAAAATACGCAGCCCTATCTAAGGATATGAACGCAGGGGGTACCCTCAGCTCTAGAATTCTTATAAAATGTGCTACTAAAGTTTAAAACTCTTGCACATTTCTTTTTGACTAAACCTTTTTAATGTCAATCTTAAATCTATCAAGGAGTTTAAACTCCATCTTCCTCAAAGTTGCTCCGATCGCAACACTTCTAACTTATCGACTCTCATCAATAGAGCGATAAGTCCTCAAAGTTGCTC
>BQKN01054466.1:0-11327 GCA_022839385.1 Asparagus kiusianus | reverse complement strand
GCAGCTCATCGCCGCACAACGCAGCTCGTCTGACTTATTCAAATACGATCGTAACAACTTTGAAGCTGTTTTCAACCCACGATTTGGGGAATGGTTTACGTGGGTTGTTACACCCGATTAATGGGGTAACTAATCCCCCACTTAGGCGCGGATTATGGGGGCGGTTACACCCCTAATCCCCCTATAAATATCAACAAACTCAACAGAGTTAAGGGGGGGATTTTGGATAATCAGATCTTGAGAGGCTTAGATCGGATCTTCTGTGAGAAGGAGTTGGAGATTTATCTCTTTATACAGTCTGGGGAATCAACATTCAAGGAAGAATCCAGACATTACATATTTGGCTAATTAACCGAATCATTTTCGGTTCAAACAACTCTTGTTATCAGAGTTTGTTACTCGTCCTGAGTTACAATACTCGGCAAGAGTCATCAGCTATAAAAAAATCAGTTGTTCCAGCAAGTTGAAGTATTCAGATCGTCAACGAGAAGCAAATTCGACGCGAGCATTCGAAGGAAGCATCTCATCGCCACCGTGAAGAACCCAGTCTTAAACAAAGGAGAAAATCAAATTTATTTTCTTCTCTTTTGTACCCCGGAATTCAAATTGTAATTGAGAATTGAGAGAATTGTAATCATTCTTTTTCTAAGCAGTTAGAGAGAATAAAATCAAATACAATTCTTTTTACTATTCTTCTTGTTACAAAATTTCCAACAAACAAAAGATGGCGACTCCGCTGGGGATTAGCTTCACTGATGAGGAAGTGGTGGTGCAATCTGATGCTCACCTCGCTGGAACGACCGTTGAGACCCTGGTAGTTGAATTTGATCAAGCCAAATATGAGGAAGCTCTTTCCTCTGGATCATTGAGCCCCAAGGTCAGGCGCAACACCCAGAAAGCCTCTACAGAGATCCAGCTCGCTGCAGAGAAGCCGAAGAAAGCCCTCTCCTTCGGCCAAAGCCTCAAACTCGCTCTGCAGGTTGAAGATCCTATGCCCGCGTCAAAATGTGTAGTGGGTAACAAAAGGCCTCTGGTGCAGGAAGATGTAACCACTGTCAACAATGACGCGGCTAAGATCCTGAAGCAAGCCAAGAAGAACGCAGCTCGAAGACGGAGGAGATCCATCCGACGAGCACATCTTCGAGAAAACCGATCCGCGGTTCAAGGCAAAGGTTGCGTTTCCAAAACCTCGCCTAAAGATTGCGTTCCTCTGCCAGAACGCATGCTTCGCGGCAATGAGCCCAATTACGAGCCGCGAGTAATACAACTTAAACGCGACCCTCAGTGGTGCGTTGTACCTCCAGAGCACAGTACTGATAAGAACGCACCTGATGAGTGCGTTCAGATAAAACGAGACCCCAAGAGGTCTGTTTCTAAACGCAGGTTCAAGCCTGATGTTCCCAAACCACAACGCTCTTGCGTTTCAACTCCAGGACGCAATGTGATCCGAGAGGGACAACATGGGTTGAAGATTCATGTGCAGCAAGAACCAGCCTCGTCCAGTCAAGGACAGGGGGTTGCGTTCCCAATAGATAATTCTCAAATTTCTGATTTGCGAGAATTACTTTCTAGAGGGAAACCAACACAACAACCAGCTCACTCATGTCATTGTGAGAAGATCATTTCAACAGTCCTTTCCGAATGCTAATGTTGTATACCTGAGCCTCGCAGGTCTGTATTCGATAGGCTGTCCAACGTCGCAAGACCCACCAAAAGACGACGTCGTCAAAAGAAGAAAGTTTCTGAAACCGAATACCCTCAGGTCACCATCAACATGACCGGCAGAGGGAAAGCCCGGCATCCTAGTCCTGACGAATCTGAAAGAAGCCATTCCCCGACCGTTCGAGAAATCTGTGACGAGTTTGAAGGAGTGTATCGACATACCCGGACACGGACGGGAGCAATCCGCCCAATCGACTACCAGAAGTTGGCCAAAGGAATTACTTCTGATGATGAACACTCGGCAATCGTCGAATCCCAATCCTCGAGTTCTGTTGGAATGCGAGAAGTCTCCGCTTACATGACTAACAACCCTGAAGATTTAGTTAAAACAGTTAATGAACACCATATTATGCTTCATGCACAGCAAGAGACGCTCCTCCAATTGAAGGACATGTTGGCCCAGCTCCTCGCCGAAAAAGGCCAAAAACCCGAACCTTCTCGGAAGACAACTTCGAAAGGAAAACAGAAAGTGCTAGAGCACGAGACTCACAATTTGGAGTCTTCTTCCGAAAATGAGAAAGAAACGGAGAGAGAATCGAATCTCCAATCAAACAAAGTAGACGAGCTAGAAGCCCGCCTTAACGCAATGGCCAACAGAAGCGAGCTTCGCGAAGAAGGAGTGATACGGCCTTATCCTGCAGAGTGGGATACAGCTCCATATCCACCAAAGTTCAAGGCCCCAACCTTGCAACCATTTGACGGCACCGGATCACCGAATCAGCACATCTACTACTTTAAGTCCCAGACTGGAGATGTGGTGGCCAACGATGCCATCTTGACTCGACTATTCATCGGTACCCTCAAGGGTGTAGCCTTCGAATGGTTTATGAAGTTGCCTGCCGGTTCTATTCAGAAATGGATAGACTTGGAAAGGCTTTTCTTAGCAAGATTCTTCGAAGATGACACGGAGGTCTCCGTTCCGACTCTTCTCGCCACCAAACAGAGAAAAGGAGAGTCCATCAAAGCCTATGTGGAGAGGTTCCGCAGTATGGCATTGCGATGCCCATCAGGTATGACTCAGTCAACCCTAGTTGAAACTTGCAGGCACAATCTGCAGACTCAGCTCCTTGCCCAGATGGGGGTAGCAGAGTGTCGTTCCTGGAGACAACTGGTGTCGCAAGGGGAACAAGCCGAAGAGATTGTTGCTCGAATTAAAGCTGAAGAAGAACCACAACCCAAACCGCAGCAACAACGTAATCAGAACAATGCCCAGCGGTCTAAGGGGAAAGAGACTCTAGCAGCTGATTACACGCAAGTGCCACCGCCCACTAAGCAAGGCAAGACCCCGAATCAACAAAGGGCGCCCAAGCAGTATTCATTCAAGGAAGAGCATGTGGACACCCTGTTTCAGCTCCTTCGAAAGAACAACAAATTGCAACTCCCTGAAATCAGGAAGCCAGACAAAGCAGGGAAGGTAGACGACCCCAACTACTGTCGCTATCATAGGTTCTTGGGACATCCTACCAGGAAATGTTATGTGTTCAAGGACATCTTGCAAAATCTGGTAAACGCAAATGTACTCACCTTGAAGCCCGAACAAAAGACTGTATCTACCAACATGATAGCAGTCCAGTTTGGCGACTTCCCTCCAGTGACAACCGCGAATGGTGTAGTCCCCATTCCCAAAGGGGAAATGCACTTGAAGAATACCGACATGCATAATCAGAAAGGCAGGGGGTTGATACCTCTCTCTACCCCAAAAGGAGAGATCATGTGGGTCCATCCTGACTTGATTAAAGATCAACAGTGGGCGAATACCTTGTCCGAGAAGAAAAGAGACAAGACTAAATCATCCAACATGATTAGCCCCTCCGTGACCGAGAATGATGACCATCTCAAACCTCTCACTGACTCAGATGAAGAGAGGCTTGTCCTGGCAGCATACCCAGGAGACAACGCTGGCACTCGGTCAGGAAAGACTTACTTGAGGGATTACACCCAGAATCCTCAAGAAACTGAAGAACAGCTACAGGACGCTGGGGGTTCTGCACCAAAGAAGCCCATGGATAAAGGAAAGCAGAAAGAGCTTCGTTTCAATAGAAATCTTCACCAGGAGCGTGGAGAGTCAAGCGAGCCTTTTCAATTCAATGTCATGGCACAGCTGGCCAACATACCCGCCAGGATTACTTTATATGAGCTATTGAGGTTGTCTAAAACCACCAAGGAAGCTCTGATCGAAGCTTTGAAGAACACGGAGAGTTTTATCACTCAAGTTACCCCGATTCCTGAAGCATCCGAAGATCAATCGTGTCTACAATGTCTGCAAGCGACAAGAAGTCTACCATGCATATCTTTTACTCAGGAAGATATGCAGGTCCAGCACAAGCACGATAGACCCCTGTATTATACAGGGTACATCGGATCATCAGAGATCAGCCGCGTTCAAGTTGACCCAGGCTCAGCACTCAGTATCATGCCATACAGAGTCATGCAAGTCATAGGGATTCCCATGCATCGACTGAACGCTACTCAAACTACCATTTTCGGGTTCAATGCTAATAGTACCCGACCTCTGGGAAAGCTCAAGCTTAGATGTCAAATTGGAGACCTCAAGTCAGAAGTAACTTGTTATATCATCGATGCAGACACGTCTTATAATCTCTTACTAGGACGCCCATGGATACATGCTAACCGCATTGTCCCATCTACTCTACATCAAGTTATGAAGTACGTCAACGATGAAGACAAAGTTCGAACCCTGATTGCGGAAAAATACCCTTTCAGAGGAGTAGAAAATTTCCACACAGATTCGGTCTTCTATTCGGAATCGCAAGAGAAAGAAGATGTTGACAGCGGCAACGAAGCGGACGTCGAGCCAGATCTCGAGGGAGATTGTCCATGGGAATTGAACTTTGATGTAATAAGTACAGTTGAGAACAATAATAATGTACCGAGTGAGGGCGAGTGGTGCATTAATGAAGATTTTATTTTGGCGTACTTGTCTGATGATTCATTTAAAGTTGAACAAACAGGTACCGGTTCATGGCGCGCGCTTTGTGCGGAAACATCTCTCACATTGCCAGTTAAACCACCTTTTGCTTCAGACGAAGAAGTCGAAAATGCACAAAAGGCTTTCTTCAAAGTTCCGCCTAGAAGGAAAAGGCAGAAGCCGATTCATTTCGGTAAAGTTAAACCCGAACCACTCAAACGGGGAAGTTCTGAAGAGGATGATGGAGTGCCTCAATTCCATTATCACGAACCTAACTCCGTCCAACTAATGAAACAAATGGGGTACAACTTTAACGAAAAACAAGGTTTAAACTTTGGGAAAGGAAGACGAACACCAATTCGAATGTCTCTCACTCCCGAAGGAAAAACGCCAGATTATTATCAAAAGACCAGAAGAGGCTTGGGCTATGTCACAACGCCTCCTGCCTCAGAAGATGAAATCAGTAATTACCTGTGGCAGAATCATTCATCTGGAACATCCTCCTGTGAATCTGACGTCAGCATCGGACCTTTCTTTAAAGGATTGACTGTGAACATGGTGTCAACTAGTCACCCAGATGAAGACGCAGAGGGAGATGAAGAGTTAATCGAGTCGGCCGACGACCCTTGGATCAAACGTCTTAACATTTTGTGGGATATGCGTTTTGAACAACGCGAACCGCCCACCGAAGATAAAGTGATCCAGGTCAACATGGGGGATGAATCTGACCCTAAGCCTATCTTTATAGCTGAAGATTTATCATCATCCGAAAAAGAGGACCTTATATCTCTCGTCCGAGAATATGTAGATGTCTTCGCCTGGAATTATGAGGATATGCCGGGTCTCGACCCAAAAGTGGCCATGCATCGTCTTAACATTGATCCGGATGCCAAACCCGTTAAACAACAACAACGTCGGTTTCGTCCCGAGATCATGGAGGCAATTGAGTCCGAAGTGAAGAAGCTCATAGACTCAGGCTTTGTGAGGGAAGAACAACACCCGGACTGGGTAGCCAACATCGTTCCAGTCCCTAAGAAAAACGGTAAAGTCCGTATATGCATCGATTTTCGTGACCTTAACGCAGCTTGTCCGAAAGACGAGTTCCCGCTTCCTATCACGGATGTTATGATCGATAACACCTGCGGATATGAAAGAATGTCCTTTATGGATGGATTCTCTGGGTATAATCAAATTAAGATGCACCCAGACGACGAGAGACATACTGCATTCAGAACACCACTGGGGGTGTATTGCTACACAGTGATGCCCTTCGGCTTGAAAAATGCAGGCGCGACTTATCAACGTGCAATGAACTCCATCTTCCACGAACATCTGCGTAAGAAGATAGAGTGCTACGTTGATGACATAGCTGTGAAAAGCCAATGTAAAGGTGATCATCTTACGGATTTGAAGACTATGTTCGATATCATGCGAACACATCAACTGAAGATGAACCCGACAAAATCTTTCCTTGGGGTCTCAAGTGGAAAATTCCTGGGATTTATTGTCACGTCTAAGGGAATTTCTCTTGATCCAGAGAAGATCCGCGCCATCCAAGACATGCCACCTCCGAGAAGTCTGAAAGAACTCCGAGGTCTACAAGGAAGATTGGCCTACATCCGGAGGTTCATATCAAACCTTTCGGGGCGTTGCCAGCCTTTCTCTAAGCTCATGAAGAAAGGAGTATCCTTTGTTTGGGATGGGGAATGTCAAAAAGCATTCGAAGAGATTAAGAGGTATCTTACTCAACCGCCAGTTCTTGTAGCTCCAATATCAGGCAAGCCATTCCTACTATATGTGAGAGCCATGGAACACTCTCTAGGAGCCTTGTTAGCCCAGAACAATGATCAAGGTCAAGAGCAAGCCATCTATTACCTAAGCAGGACCATGATGGGAGCCGAACACCGGTATAATCCAGTTGAAAAAGAATGTCTCGCTTTGGTATTCGCGATTCAAAAAATGCGACATTATCTTGTTGGACAAACAATTCATGTCATCTCCAAGGTGAATCCCTTGAGAGTCCTAATGACTAAGCCATCATCTTTAAACTGCCGACTAGCAAAATGGGTCATTCTCTTATCGCAATACGACATGCAATTCATGCCCCAAAAAGCGGTCAAAGGTCAAGCGTTGGCAGACTTTTTAGCTGATCACCCGGTGACAGGGACATCCAAATTGTATGAAGGGTTACCTGATGAAGTCGCCGAAGCTTGTGTTACTCGAGAATCTATGCAAATTTGGAAATTATTCTTCGACGGTGCATCCAGAGCGAATCCTCATGGAGCAATTACTGCGGGAGTTGGGATGGTGTTCATGTCTCCAAGTGGTCACGTGATCCCCAGAGGATTTTCCCTAATTGAGCCTTGCACCAACAATGTGGCGGAATATAATGCTCTGCTGCTAGGAATGCAATTGGCCGAAGAACTTAACATTCGACATCTCGAGGCTTACGGTGACTCTCAACTCATCGTAAATCAGGTTAGAGGGGAGTACGAAGTGCGTCATGAGGACTTAATCCCGTACTACTTCGCAGTGCTGAAGCAAGCTAAGAAATTTGAAGGATTCTTTATTGACTACATTCCACGAGCTCAGAACGCTTATGCAGACGCTTTAGCCTCATTGGCGACTTCTTTGGCATTGCCGCCAGGGGCTAAAACAACGGTCCCAGTTATAGGGCGTGAATTATACCGCTCTAAAATTCCTAAAGAGGAAAGTTCAGATAAGACAACGATAGAAGAAGCCTGTGCGACCTCAATGGAATTAGAAGCCAGAGATTGGCGATTTCCATACATCGACTATGCCGTATATGGAATCTTACCTGAGGATCCCAAGGAAGCGGCCACTATCAAGCGAAAGGCCCTCCAATTCTATTATGACGCAACTTCGCAAACCCTGTATCGTAAATCGCATGACGGAGTTTTGCTTAGATGCCTCTCTCGAAAAGAAGCAAAAGAGGCCCTAAAGGAAGCTCATGAAGGAATGTGCGGAGCTCATCAGCCAGGAGCCAAATTGGGCGATCGTCTCCGAAGAATCGGGTATTACTGGCCGAAAATGTTTTCAGATGCGGCAGACCATGCTAAACATTGTCATGAATGCCAGATCCATGGTGATTTCATCCACCAAGCACCGGGAAATTTACACCCTACATCTGCCTCCTGGCCATTCGAGGCATGGGGTATGGATATCGTCGGTCCGATTTCTCCTCCGACTTCTAAGGGACATCGGTTCATTTTGGCCGTGACCGATTATTTCTCCAAATGGGCGGAAGCAATCCCGCTAAAAGAAGTCAAGACTTCAAATGTGATTAAGTTCATCAAACATCATGTCGTCTACCGTTTTGGAGTTCCGAGACGAATAGTGCACGACAACGGGACACAATTTGTCAGCTTCGGATTCCAGAGATTTTGTGATAAATTCAGGATCCAAAGTGTCGCATCTACGGCATATTATCCACCAGCGAATGGTCTTGCGGAAGCCTTCAACAAAACCATCGTGAAGCTTCTTAAGAAATTCGTTTCTAAAAGCCGACGCGATTGGGACGAAAGACTCGGTGAGTGCTTATGGGCATACCGAACAACAGTGAGGACTTCTACCAGAGCTACGCCGTTCTCTTTAGTATACGGTTGTGAAGCAGTACTACCACTCGAGATTCAGATCCCTTCTCTGAGAGTCGCGATTACAACGGGACTTACAGATGAAGAAAAACATCAGCGACGTTTGCAAGAATTTGAAGCCCTAGATGACAAGCGACTTCAGGCTCAACAGCAGATTGAATTATATCAAGCCCGTATTTCTAAAGCCTACAACAAAAAGGTTAAAGAACGGGTCTTCAGGAAAGGCGATCTAGTTTTGGCTAATCGACGACCTATGGTGATGACTCACAAAACCAAAGGGAAATTCAATCCCAAATGGGAGGGACCTTTTGTGATAGAGACAGTCTACTCCAACGGAGCCTACCGTCTCATTAATAAGAAAGGCGATAGACTTATGATGCCAATTAATGGGAAATTCCTTAAGAAGTATTACCCTTAATCTGCAAGGCTCTTAAGTCTAACTGGGGGTTGATTATTAATAAATTGTTCTCCTACTTTGTATGCCGTCAAGTTAACATTACACCTCTGACGATTTAAAGATCATTATAATAAAGGAATTTTCTAATTTTTTCCAGATAGCTATCAGCATAGTCTGTTTGGTGAAAAAGTCCTAATTTTTACTGCGTTCAACTCCCCTGAACGCAAGTCCTACAGCTGCGTTCAGAACAAGTCTACAGCTGCGTTTCAAATACAGCTGCGTTCAGAATAAGTCTATGACTGCGTTTCAAATACCACTGCGTTCAGAACAAGTCTACGGCTGCGTTTCAAATACCGTTGCAGCTGTGTTCAGCCCACCTGAACGCAAGTCTTATGGCTGCGTTCAGAACAAGTCTACAACTGCGTTCTCACCAACGAACGCACAACATGATAATTTCAACTTCCAGAAAATGCTCTACAAGCTGGAAGGCATCAAGTCTATCATCAAGACTAAACAACTACAACCCAAGTCCTGAAGTTGCCTGGTGAGATGCAAATAGGCTTGCGTTCAAGTCATTCAAGCGCAAGGAAATAATTCTCAAAAGATTTCAACATCACAATGAAGACTATAACATCTCAGACAAACACAGAAGATGTAAGGAAAAGCTAACAGTTCATATCATGCAGATATTAGGTGTTTGAAGAGTTATTACAAAATCAAAACACAAAAAGATTGGGGCAGCTAGAGTTTAAAGTAGAGAGAAGCTCATGAGATGAGCTTCTGTATCCGATATAGATTTTTCATGCTTCGCCAGCACCTCTTCCCTAACTCTCTTCTCAAACTCAGCATCAGAAACCGCAGCAGCAGCAGAGGCCTCCTGTTTTAGCACTTCAACAGCCTCTTTCTCAGCCTGAACTTCTGAAGCGAAAGTGGCGTCCCCAAGGATGAACTCTTCTTGAGTTATCTCTCCAGCATTCAGCTTGGCCTTTGCTTGACGATGTTGCTTCTGCAAGTCCCTAATACGAGCCTTCTTCTCTGAAATGTCCAAAGCTCGGACCCTATCAACAATTGCCGCCTCCAGCCTAGCTCCGGTGATGGCATCTCGAACTTTATACTCCAAGTCTATGTGCTGCAACTCCTCTAGATAACGAGCGGCCCCCGAGTATCGGTGTATCGTCTCGCCAAAACGTTTAGCGTAGACAGGATTGATCTCCGCAAGAGCCTTTAATCCCTCTACGATAGGCACCTTAAACTCAAGAAAAGAGCCCCATCCGTGCATCACAGTGCAAAAGGCTTGCCTTACCATATTTTCTAAACGTCTAGAGAGGAAAAGAGCGCTATTAGGCGACAGACGAACAGTATCATCACCCACCCGCTCGAAGTTCTCACGAGGGAAGATTACGGAGATGGGTGGAATGAGAGGAGCGTCTTCCTGGGGCAATCTTTCCTCCTCATCATCAGAGACAATAATAGGCTCAGCAGCACGAGCCCCACCTGTCAACAAAGCCAGCATAAATTCAGTAAGTCCCCAAGCAACTGAATTTAAATGCAAGAGACTAAACTTGCGTCAGAATCTCAGAACGCAGCAGTTCAGACCTACGTCAAAATCAGTTTGAACGCAAGGAATCTAGGCTTGCGTTGGACTCCTTCTTGATTAAGGGATCAACTTTTTATCTTATCATCAAACACAAAAAGTTCTGTTTTACGTTCAAGATCAAAACAGTTCTTATCACAAACACAGAATTTCCCCCGTGTGATCCACAATGAGGATTCTGTTCTTCTTCACAACAATGGACACAAGAACTTCTTTCAAGGTCCAAAATCAAGAAGATGAACAGTTTTCATCAAGAAACATACAAATTCTTTGCAAGATCAAAGAGACGAACTTTGTTCGTCGTCATTAACCAAAGCCCAGTCAAGGAATTTCAAGAGCACTGGTCAAAAAAAGGAATGTTTAAACATGAAGAAGAAAACGAGGATTACCTCGATGACCAGACGCTGGAGGCGTTGACGACGGTCCTGAGGCGGACCTAGAAGCACCCTTCGACGGCGGGACAACGTTCGCCATCTGCTCGTGAGATCTCTTGGGAGCCATGGCTAGAGAACGAAGTCGAATCTTAGAGGAATTAACGAGAAGAAACTCGTTTCTGAGTTCAAGAAGAGAGTTTAAACGTTAAGGCCCTTGATGTGACCAATCAGCCCTATTTATAAAAATTAATAATGATGGGGTAGAGTTCCAAGACTCCCGCCCTAATGTGGCCTCTTCGTCATCATTATAGCCGCTTGGGCTTCTGACAAGACGCAGGACAAGACCCTGCGTTCAAAAAACAAACCAACCCGAACGCAGTAATCTGGAGTTGCATTCAACGCAGCAATCTGGAGTTGCGTTCAACCCGAACGCAGCAGTTTGAAGTTGCGTCCTTCCAAAAATACGCAGCCCTATCTAAGGATATGAACGCAGGGGGTACCCTCAGCTCTAGAATTCTTATAAAATGTGCTACTAAAGTTTAAAACTCTTGCACATTTCTTTTTGACTAAACCTTTTTAATGTCAATCTTAAATCTATCAAGGAGTTTAAACTCCATCTTCCTCAAAGTTGCTCCGATCGCAACACTTCTAACTTATCGACTCTCATCAATAGAGCGATAAGTCCTCAAAGTTGCTC
>BQKN01054461.1:39143-52312 GCA_022839385.1 Asparagus kiusianus | reverse complement strand
GGTCCATGCGTTGGACAACGGTCACATCCGGTCCATGCGTTGGACAACGGTCACATCCGGTCCATGCATTGGACAACGGTTATATTCAGTCCATGAGTTGGACGCTTACTTCATGCAGTCCATGGGTTGGACGTTTAATTTATATAATCTATGTTTTGGACACTTAATCGTTTTCTGACACGTCACTCATGTGAGTATGATATGACACTTATGTAGAATACGACATGGTATTTATGTAGATCATTACTTAATACTATATTTATGTCTGAGATGGGTTGTATTTCCTTTTACTTATTTTTCTATTCCCGTATTAGACTCCGGGTTTGGTACTTAGGGATTTTCAATTTGAGATACAAGGTATATACATGTGGGTTTCCTTGTTTGGATTATTTCGCTTGACGTACCTATGCTCGTGTTGAAATTTCCTAAGTACTAAGACCCCCCTTTGCTTCAGGACAATTGTTTATACATATATATTTTGTGATAACTGTATTTTCTTATATAACGAGCCCTCTCCCTTGGGGTTGGTTGTGATGTTGCTCGCTAGCGCTTTGAAGCTCGTTGTCTCTCCCCCTTTCAGGTAACGAGCCAGAAGCCCGGAGAGTCGCAGGTTGATGGCGACACACTTTAGTGTTCGGCTATCTATTATAGCTATGCTTTATTTTGGAGCTCCACTATAGACTTTGTTTAGACTGTTGAGGATTTTATTCTAGATGTTGTAAAGGCCGTGTGCCTTATTTCCTTTACTCAGACTTATTGTATTTGAAATTTGTTAAGAACTTCAGTCTATTCATTTCAGACATTGACTTTGTATTCCTGTATGTTGGATGATGAAGTATTATTGTGATCTCTTTCATTTCATCAGTATCTCTTGTATTATCTTTTACTTGCTTTTGCACCTATACCTGTTGTTGACTCTACTAGAGAGATGTTAATTGTGATGGTGAAAATTGTTATTGCACGGTGTGGTGCATGGTAGGTTTGACATTCTTGGTTTCACCGAGGACTGCAGCCTTGTGGGAACCCAGGGGCGTCACAACCAGCAGAAGATGAAGGATTACCATTCAAGTTCAAACGCAAACAACTTCCCATAAGATTATGTTTTGCAATGACAATTAATAAATCCCAAGGGCAAACAATACCTAACGTAGGTATTTATGTACCTGAACCAGTGTTCTCTCATGGGTAATTATATGTTGCTTTATCGCAGGGTACTTCTATGATGACAACCAAGGTCTTAATAACATCAGATGAAAAATTTGCAGAAGAGGAACAATATACAAAGAATGTTGTATACAAGGAAGTTCTCCAGCCAAAGGATCACGAGGAATAATTCAAATGACAAATAACATTTTTGAAGGTTAGGAATTTATATAATATAAGTAGCTACAATTTTATTAAAGTTTTTTTCTTAAAAAAATTAAAAAAATTACAATTCATTATTATATCATTCACTCTGTTCATTCAAAATCATGTACTAATCAAAATTAAAATAACTTTAAACATTGTAAATAATATTAATTAATAGAATATGGCAGTCAGACCAAATGAAGCCATATTCAAACTATTTGGTTAGAATATAATTATAGGAATTTGAATTTATTAATTAATATTATTTACAATATTTTTATCAAAATATTGTAAATAATATTAATTAATAAATTCAAATTCCTATAATTAGTGTTATACCTTTGATATAGAAATAGTATCATTTTATTTTCTTTTGAGTTTATTTAGTACTTCAGATGCGTTGTTATTTATATATAACAAACTATTTAAAATCTTACAGGAACAATGTCATCCACCAACGAAGCAACAATTCCACACATCCAAATACGCCAACTAAAAAAGTTTCAAAGAGACTAGACCTTTCATGTTGTTATCCTAAGAACTATTGAGTCCTCTTATGAGAACAACAAAGGATCAGGAAAACTACTAAAAATAATTTTCGCCGACTCAGAGGTAATGTAGCAATATTCTACATGCTATAATTCTATTGATAATTGTTAATACTTATTCTTAAATAAAGTAATACATATAATGTTTAAGTACAATATGCATCACTTTTTATCATGCCATAGCAATCGTTATTTAAATCTATGTAGAGCCTTTTTAATTTTTTTTTAAATTTATAAATTATAAATATAAATTAAATTATAATCGTTGATGCTTATTCTTATATTAATTATTATCACCTTACTGTGTATAAGATCATATAAAAATAGTTCATGCATTTATTAAAGAGGTAAGAAACATGTAATTCATTTTTGTAAATTTTCTACAACAAATATCATGCTTTCTTCCTAATTCTACGTAAATTAATTGTCTACATATGTCTAACAATATAAGCAAATAAATAATGTGCATATGACATCAACAAAACATTGTATACACACTGTAACAAAACAGTTATTATTTAGACTAAATTTTTAATAAGCATATTGACCATAAATTTATTATTTAGTTGCATGATCAAGATAAATTTTTAAAAAAAGTAACTTATAAATATCTTTAAAATGTAATACACTAGCATTAATTAATACATTTATACATAACTTACGTCATCTATCACTTATCTTATTTATCTTAGGCTTAAATGAATGTTAATGTATTAGTTATTTGTGAGATAATATTAGTAATATTTGTAGGGAAAAAATAGAAGGTATTATGTTTGGAGAGACTATCGAAATGTATAAGCACATGCTTCAGAAGAATCATGTTGTTTTACATCTCAAATGGAGAAGTAAAACCAATAAACCTGCTTTATAGAAATGTACATGAGTTAATTGAGTTGACATTGACTAAGAACATTTCTATCAAAGAATCAAAAGCAGAGTTTCAATTTGATAAGATATTGAACAACTTTATCTCAATCAAAGACGTAATTTCCAACAAGGATACAAGGAATATAAGTAAGTATTTGTAAAAACCTTTTATTTTAAATTTAAAAAATTATAAATGAATTTTAAACTTGTTAAAAATTTATGTACAGATGTTCTTGCAGTGATAGCAAATGTCAAGCCTATGATCAAGTACGTTACAAGATATAATAAGGCGGACACAAAGCGGGACATCATTATAATAGACAAAGAGTATACACACATGCTTTTATTTCATAATAAATTAATTATTCAAAATATTATATATTAACCAAAAATTATCTAACTTTTCTTACACAGTGAGATAACATTGTCTGTAACTTTATTCAGAGATTTAGTAATCAATGAAGGTTTAATTATTGAAGGAAATATGAATGAGACAACTATAATAGCACTATCAGATTTTAAAATATCATTGTACAAAGGTAACATTTATTATTATTGAATTGTAAATTATTTATCAAAAAATATCAAATTCTAATTATAACTATTATATATGCAGGGGAGATGTGCATGACTTCGCAAATTGCATCAACAATATGTATCAACCCTGAAATACAGCTTGCTAAGGACATGTAAGAATGGTAATTCAAATAAAAAAAGGTAACTTAATAAATTAAAATTTTAATATTTTTAAAATTATGTGCAAGGCTCTTTCAAAAGACAATATCAAGACTAATGTTGCTCCGTCAAGGCTATTTAAAAATGTAGCGAAAATGAATATTGTTGACATTATGCAAGCTTCACAAAAAACATCAAAGGTATGATATTAAAAATCCTACTATAAAATATTAATGAATCAAGAGCTTCAGTTTCAAAACAAGCTGATATAAATAGATTTTGTTTCATTGATAAGATATAAAGTAAACATGAAATTTTTCAATTATATTCCCTAAAAAATATTTATTTTCTAATCATATATTTTTAATATATATATAAGTTATCCTAAATATGTTTCAAATACATTTACACTTATTACTTTTACATTAATTTAAAAAAAATTCATTTTTTACTATTTCTTTCTAATTATTTTATAATTTATTATTTTATTTACTAAATACATATAAACTAGGATTATAACTAACTAAAATTTTACAACTCTACAGGCACAATATGGCAGCTTTACGGCAAAAATAACTACCATCTTAAATAGGCATGAGGCTTGGTACTACTCCTGCAAAGGCTGTAATAAAAAAGCAGAAAAAACTATTTATGACAAATGTCAAAATTGTCAAAAAACAATGAAGATTGTATACCGAGGTAAAGTACTATCAATTACTCATGAAAGAAAAATATAAAGATTAAATATAAAAATATCATCTGATGCACAATGATAATACAAAATGTAGGTATTTGGTTAAAATCATAGTTGAAAATGTAACAGATAATGCAAGAGTAACACTTCTTGACGCAGTAGAAACTTTGATAGGATGCAAGCCTCAAAAATTCATGGATGATATAAAAGAGGTAACTTCTTACTTTATTATATTTTATACATATAAAACAATATGTTTCATGTATAAGATCTTAATTTTTTTCTCATTAAAATAGAAAAATAATCAGAGTTCATTCTTTCAAAAGTTTGTTCTCAACATCAGAAAGACATACAAGTTCCTTGTAAAGTTGGATGAGAACTCAAATGATGAACGTGCACAAAGAAAGATAATAGCATAAGAAATCCAAATCCAAGAAGACATCACAATCAACATTGATGACGATGATTCAATTTTCGATTTACCAAAAAAGAATATAAAGATGGAGAAGTCTTGATCAAGGGCCCACAAAAATTAAACATGAATAATTTTTAATTTTCATTACATTTAAAAATTGGTTGAAGGATTTCAAATGAACTTTTCATATGCTTTTAAGATTATGAACTGATGAGTTTAATTTGTTAGGACAAATTATGATTTATAATGCTCATATAGTTTTCTGATAACTATTGCATGCTTTGATTGTTATTGTAGTTATTAGCATAAATTTAACATTCAATTGTGTTAATCTAAATACATATTCGGATAATAGTTTATATTCGGATAATAGTTTACTTTATTACTTTAAATTTTCATGTCAACTAATTTTTTCTTATCTATACTGCACATAAACTATTGTTGATGAGTCCTTTGTAAGAAATCTGATGACCAAGCATAGATTCCTGAAACTGTTGAGAGGAAACAATAAATTTCTACAAAGAAGGTAGCTAATTTTGCAAAATTGTTATTCTAATTTATTTCTTTTAGTAGTCCAAATTTATTTTTTCTGTTTTATAACATGGACAGGTTATCAGTATTCTTAAAAGGATAATCAATGAAGATTGCTTACTACTAGGTTTCAAACCAAAAAAAGATCGTCCATATTGGATGATATTACGACTTCTTCTTATTGAAACACCTAATGTAAGACCATCTGTTTTGATGCACAACTGTAAAACCCTGAAATCTTTTTATAATGAAATATGTGAATTAATAGTAATAAATATTTCTTTTGTGATAAATAATCATATAGATATATGATGTACATGTTTATCAGTGTTTGGGAACCCATTAAGTGTTTATATGTGAGAGGAATCGTGTGAAATGACCAGAGCAGTGTATGCCCAGCAGCAGGCATCTTACTGCTGTGCGGTCGACCGGGCTGGTCGACCGTGGCGGTCGACCGCGTCGGTCGACCGCACAGCGGTCAGAGAGTTTTTAGGTTTGGGTTGTTACGGATTTTTGTTTTGGTCTTATCTGGTTTTGGGTCGGGTTAGGGGATTAGTATACATACTAATCCAACCCAGGAGAGCCTCTCTTGATCTGAGACCTAAAACCCTAGCCCCCATCTCTCCCCTCTCTAAACCCTAGCTGGATCTGGCGATTTTGAGAAGTTCGGAGGATTTTCAGGGGGTTTTCGCAGGTTAGATCGAAGGAGGATCATCTTCAGGGCTTTTGTCAGCATCTAAGGCGAGTATCATCTCGCCCAATCCCTCACCCCTGTTTTCTATGGTTTTCTTTTGAGTTTTTATGAGTTTTGATGAGCCAAAGTGGTATTTTTGTATAAAAATGAACTCTCTATAAGATGGTTAACTAGAATCAAAGGTTTCAGTTTGTAAAAGTTCTCCAATGTTCTGTTTTATAAAGGTTTAGATCTGAAATTTGCTTAAACAAGAGTTAAATCACGTTTACTGTAATCAAAACGTTTTGATCTCGTTTCTCTGTATTTAGAACGTTGGGAATATAGTTTTCATGTTTAAAATTTATTATTTTTCTACAATATGATTTATAGAGACATTAGATCTGTGTTATCGTGGAAATATACAAATTTTTTGTTACAGGTTTTGAGCTGACAGAAACCCAGATTTAGGTTTCTGTCCGCTTGGCGGTCGACCGGTGCGGTCGACCGCTAGGCTCGCTGTAGGGGCGGTAATAGCCTACGGTCGACCGCACCGGTCGACCGTGACGTCCAACTGGTTGACCGTTACGTTCTTCCGGTCGATCGAGATGCCTAGCGATCGACCGCCAGGCTCGTATCAGAGTGCGGTCGACCGAGTCGGTCGACCGCCACACTGTCTGTTGCAAACCCCTGTATTGTGTATTTTTGGATATTTTACTCATGTTCGAGTGTTTGCCTAGATTATCTGACTTTGGTTTTTAGTCTTACTCTGTATTCATGCATGATAGAAGACCTGAGGGTACAAAATGTGGATACACACATTAATTTGATTGTGGAGTGATATAGGTAAATTCCACTATATATCTCAGTGATATTTTCACCATTTCTCAGTCCTCGTGTTGGACTATAATCCATTTTAGTCCTCGTGTTGGACATTTGCCACTTACTCCATGAGTTTGGAAATCATAGTATCTAGTTCCTATGTCGAACATATTTCTTAACCCTGTATATGACTTTCTCACAGAAGATCACGACATGACACTTATGTAGATTTTGACATGAAGTCCATGTAAGCTATAACATGATATTCATGTAGTCTATGCCATGGTACTGTACTTATGTCCTGAGATTAGTTGTATTTCTTCTATTATTGTTCCTGCACTAGAACTTAGGGTTTGGTGGTTAGAAGTTTACAATTTGAGATACAAGGTATATATATGAGGGTTTCCTTGTTTGGATTATTTCGCTCGACGTATCTATGCTCGTGTTGTAAATTTCTAAATACTAAAACCCCTTTTTGTTTAAAACTTATGTTTTGAGACTTATTATGTATTGACTGTATTTTCATATACAATGAGCCCTGTTCTCTTGGGGTTGGTTGTGATGCTACTCGCTAGCACTTTGACGCTCGTTGTCCCTCCCCATTTCAGGTAACGAGTCAGGAGCCCGGAGAGTCGCAGGTTGATGGTGACACACCTTAGTGATAGCTGTTTAGTTATGCTTATGTTGGAGCTCCACTATAGATTATGTTAGGCAGTTGAGAGTATTATTCTAGAAGTTGTAAAGGCTGTGTGCCTTATTTTCTCTTGTCAGATATTGTACTTGAGACTTGTTAACTACTCCAGTTTATTTATTCAGACATTGACTATGTATTTCCATTTGTTGGATGATGAGATATTTATATGATTATTATCATTTCATCAGCCCTTCGTGTATTATCTTTTACTTGCTTTTGTACCTATACCTGTATTTGACTCTACTAGATAGATATTAATTATGATGGTGAAACATGTTGTTGCACGGTGTGGTGCATAGCAGGTTTGACATTCTTGGTTTCACCTTGGACTGCAGCCTTGTGTGAACCCAGGGGCGTCACAACAACTCTACTAGAAGTGAGGTAAGTTTGTTCTGTTTCACAAAATGATGGATAACCTGTATAGTGTTACAAAACCATTGCATCACATTTCTTATAAATTATTTATTTCATTGGAATAATATATATACTTATGATGAACCTTAGGCAAGTGGTCGTTCCACTTCCCTCCCAACCCCCCAAATTTTCTCAAATTTTTTTAATTATCCGTTAGTAATTTGATTATTTCTTTGCTTAGATGTTTGTAGTCGTAGCAGTAATCACGTTGGATATGCACTTCATCGTCTACGGTTTCCTCAGACTCCAACTGGGGAAAAGGTATGTTCTTCATTGTATTATGAATTAATTGGTTTTGGGGTTTTATTTTATGAGGACTAAACTATGTAGGACAATGGACGTGTTGTGTTCAAAGTGGCGTCTTTTATATGAATAAGAGGAATTTTCATAGTAGGTTTTCTCTCTATTGAATAAATTTAATGTTTTGTAAAAGTTTATTTTTCTTTACTAAATGCTTATTTTTTTATTACTTTAGGAACAAGGCCGACGCTTGCAAGGGACTATTATGATATACTAGGAGTGAGTAAGAATGCAACTGCTTCAGAAATTAAGAAAGCTTATTATGTAGTAAGCTTCATGTCCCTTTGCTGTATTTCTCCCATGATTATTTTTGCTTTTTATGTATAATTTTCTGCATAATTGAGTTATCATTTTTGGTTGACCTGTTTTATGTTGTTTTTATTCATCTCCTTAGATAGATTGATGCATTTAGTTTTATTTGCACTCTAAATTGTGTATTTTCGACGTTTAAACAATGATTATCTAACTAAAATGATTCATGAAGCATCAAATATACATGTACGGTGGAAAATGGAAATTTGTTATTGTATCGCTACCATTTTCTCAGGTTGTGATGTCATTTCTTTTAGGCTCATACAGTGTCTTTGTTATGGGTTAGATTCCTATATGAAAACATGTTGTATTAGTAGACTTTGTTTTCCTTGGTCTTTTTACGTAAGTCATAAGTCAGTAAGTTAACTGTTGTTATTTGGAGCATTGCTAGAGTAAAATTTTATGCAATAAGCTTTAACTCTATAACCTCTTATTATTATGCTATTGGTTTACATTTGTAAATTTTCATATTTCCGATAAATTTCTGAATCAAGAGGTACTTGAACTTGATCTTATTACATTCATGACACCGTTAGCAATATTGATATAATCTATTGTGGTTGATTTTTTTTGGAACTGTTTTACTACTGTCGTCGATTTTGGCTTAGCGCGCACTTGTATTGCATTTCGTATTAAACTTTGGCCTTCATTTTCTGGTACTGATGAAGATTTCATTGTTCTGGTTCAATCTCTAATCTACATACATCTCAAAGGTATCATGCGGGAACAGGACCATTAAATTGAGAGTGAGAAGCAATGCTAAAGTTAAAGATTGGGTTGTGGCAATAAATGATACGGGACTACGACCACTGGGGGGCTGGTGTATGCCTCACTGTTTTGGTTCTTTTGATCCTCCTAGGGGGTTAACAGAATATGACAGTCAGGTCCAGTGGTTTGTTGATGGACAAGCTGCATTTGGTTCAATTGCTTCTTCTATTGAAGTAACAAAATCAGAGGTCAGTTTCTTCACTCATTCAATTCAATAATGTGAAACTAGCAATTTACAAAATATTGACAGAGACAGTTCTGAAATGATTGAAATTTGTTTATAGATATTCATTACTGTCTTGTAGCTCTGTCCTGAGTTATACCTTCGACGTCATTTTCACATTCATGCGTCTTCTCAGCTTGATTCCTTGCTAGAGGCAAAGGCTAAACAAAGTGTTCACATACTTTCAGCATTATTATGTGTTGTTTCACTTATTCTATTTCAGTTTTAGTTATTTGGTTCATCAACCTTGATTCATTGAAATTACTGATGTCGTGACTATAGTAAAGCTTTCTTGCATTATCTTATTAGCTTTGTAACAATATTATCGCCTATAACAGAAATTGAAGTATGATGTTTGACATGGAAGCATGGATCATGTTTTCATGTCAATGATAATATGTCATATTTTCTGTTAGCATCAAGAAGTTGAATTATTTGGTTCTAATTAATATGCTACTTATATTTGTAAATTTTTTGTGGAGTAGCTTATCCTAATTGCTCATGATTGTCAACTAATTGACACTAATGTGTAGATTTACATCCTTCTTTACAAAGAAATTTCCATTGCTTTTAAAATCAACAGTGTATACAGTAAACGAAGGCTGCTTAACATTCATGAGAATGTTAAAGTTCTGCACTATCCTGATCATTTCTCAACTCATGTTTACTTGTGGTATGAAATCTTCCACGAATCAATCATCCCTTCCCTAAGATTTATTTTTATGAGAAGATAATACATCATGCAATTGTGCTTATGAATAAACTCTGGTTAAATGCAGGTCGCATCATGACAAAATTGTGATTGTTGACAATCAAATATGCTATCTGGGAGGACTTGTGTAAGACCCCGTTGATTTTGACAACTTACAAGTGTGAATATGAGTGAACAAAGATATTTAATATATATTATAAATATCTTTGTTGCATGGTAATGCATGGAAAATGATATTTGAGCTTATGAGCATGTGTATATGCCTCAGGTATGAGGATGAGTTGCAAGTTTGCAAATCGTGTGCAAAAGAAATCGAAGTATGTAGATTTTTGTTCATGAGTCGACTTATAACATGTAATGAGTCGACTGATCAGGTTGAGTCGACTCACGCCTGTCATAAGTCGACTCATGATATCGAGTCCTGTTCCCATTTTCTTTCTGCTGAGTCGACTCATACTTTATGAGTCGACCTATGAGTCATGAGTCGACTCATGACATATCACGAGTCGACTCATCGACGATTTTCTGGGTGTTTTCGGGTCGGGTTTGCTGGGTTTCAGGTCGGGTTTCTATTGGCTTATATATACTGCCCCCACCCGAAAACACTCATTCTTCATCAGTAAACCCTAGAGAAGCCCTAGCTTCCTCTCTCCCTCAAAACCCTAGCTCGTTTTTGGGATTCTTGGGCGATTTTTGGGGGATTTCAGCAGCTTCTTGTGGATTGCAGCGAGGGGGATTGTTATTCTTCGCATTTGAGGCGAGTAGCATCTCACCCAATCCCTTCCCTATGTTTTTATGTATTTATAAACGTTTTTAATGGGTTTTATTGAGCCTAAGACTTATTTTCCAGTATAAATCAATGTTCTTGATAGGGTGAATGTTAGAAATCATGTGCTTAAGATTTTAAACCCCTACCAACAAGTTTTTAATGAAAACCCAGATATGGAATTTTGTTTAAGGAATAAAAACATGAGTTTTTATATTGATTTAATGTTTTCCTTCATGTTTAGGGGTTAAATGTTAGGGTTAACATGCAAGTGATAGTTTCTCATGCTAGGTATGATTGTCTCTCTGTGTAATAGCCTAAAATTGAAGGCTAGATATATGTATATCGATAAAATCAAGATGTGGAATGAGTAGAACAAGTTCAGTTCAAAAAATGCAGATTTCAGCTCGTGAGTCGACTCACGACTCATCATGAGTCGACTCATCATGTCGAGTCGACTCATGACTAATCATGAGTCGACTCACAAAGTCGTTTCCTGTTGTCTTTTATCTTCTGCTGAGTCGACTCGTCAGTATACGAGTCGACCCATGAGGCATGAGTCGACTCATAAGAGTGCATGAGTCGACTCATCCGAGATTTTTCCTGTTTTCTTTGTGTTTTTGTTTAATCACATGCTGTATACACACATATAGATTGAACTCATATGTTATACATGTAAGATGATTTTTCCTGATACAAAGTTTAGAATTGTACAGCAAGGCGTATAAGAGTTGAATGGACACTCTAATACTAGTGGTAACTTCATAGTTCACGTAAAGTCCTCGTGTTGGACTATAAGCGACTAAAGTCCTCGTGTTGGACTATAATCGACTAAAGTCCTCGTGTTGGACTATAAGCGACTAAAGTCCTCGTGTTGGACTATAAGCGACTAAAGACCCCGTGTTGGGCAATTTTTGCTAAACCTTGAGCATAATATACATTTGGGTATTGAGTATGACATTTTAATGTAGTTGGACATGATAGTGTCATGAGCTGTGCATAACACTTATTTCGACTACGAGATTTTTGACATAGATATGTTTATTATTAGAAATGGGATTGTTATCTTTTCTTTATTGTTCATGTATTAGACTCCGGGTTTGGAACTTAGGGATTTTCAATTTGAGATACAAGGTATATACATGAGGGTTTCCTTGTTTGGATTATTTCGCTCGACGTACCTAGGCTCGTGTTGAGATTTCCTAAGTTCTTAAACCCATTTCTATTAGGACAATTGTTGATATATATATATTTATGTATGCTGTGATAACTGTATTTTCTTATACAACGAGCCCTATCCCTTGGGGTTGGTTGTGATGTTGCTCGCTAGCGCTTTGACGCTCGTTGTCACTCCCCCCTTTCAGGTCACGAGCCAGGAGCACGGAGAGTCGCAGGTGGTTAGCGGACTACTTTAGTGTCCAGCTTTTCATATTATCTATGTATTATTTTCTTTGAGCTCCACTGTAGTGTTGTCAGACATTTGAGAGTTTATTTTAGAAGTTGTAAAGGCTGTGTCGCCTTATTTCCTTTACTCAGACTTACTGTATTTGAGACTTGTAAGAACTCCATTTTATTTCATTTCAGACCTTGACTATGTTCTTCAGTTTATTCCGTTGATGAGATGTATTATGTTCTATCATTTCATCCAGTATTGTTGATTCACTTTTTACTTGCTTTGTACTTACACCTGTTGTTGATTCCACTAGAGAGATAGTGATTGTGATGGTGAAACGTGTTATTGCACGGTGTGGTGCATGGCAGGTTTGACATCCATGGTTTCACCTCGGACTGCAGCCGTGCGTGAACCCTGGGGCGCCACAACTTGATTTGTGCTTTGGTCGTTATAATAACCCAGAACACAGAGTTGGTGATTTCCCACCTACTATTTTCGCCTTGAAAGGACTATTATAATCCAAGGTAACTATGCTAATGTATAATTTTTAATTTTTCTGATCAAGACATATTACTTAACTTGTTTCTACAAAACTTAAGTTTGTGGGACAAATAATATGTAATCTTATTCTATGCCATCATATAATTCACACTCATACTTGTCATACTCAGATGATGCTTAATCATAGTGTGTGCGCATCTTCGCTAAATCTCAGATTATCATTTCTATACAAGTCAGTTCTTATCTTGAATGGGAACGGAGTTGAAGTGGCAAAGCATCATGTACCTGCAATTCCTACAAAGAGGTACATGCCAAATCTTATTCATTTATAAAGAAAAGAGGCACGTCATATCATCCATAGCATTTATGACAGTTAACAAACTTATTTCAAGCTGCAGGATATCTATCAACTTCTAAATTATGACAAGCTGCAATTCATGTTGTATTGCTCGATGCAAATACTATCCATGTTGTAACATCAGGAACTGAGGCATCTATAAAATTAGACATTGTT
>BQKN01054461.1:0-24143 GCA_022839385.1 Asparagus kiusianus | reverse complement strand
AAAAATCTACAACAAGAGACGTAGTACGTCGAGCAAAATAATTCAAATAAGGAAACGCTCATGTATATACCATATGTCACAAATTATAGATAATTAAATATTAATAACGATCTATGTATGAAAAGAAACATAATTTACCTACATCTCATAGGAATTCATACTTAGCCAAGAAACGAGGTCATGTAACTAGCCATTCTAAAACTCACTGGTCCACATCTCACATAAAGTCAACATTCATATTATCGGATAACTAACTATTCACAAATCCTCTACGCGCATCCAATACCACTACACGAATCGGTCAGATGACTACACACAATCTGATCTCGGCCTGGTTCGAACTCAGGCAAAGCTTAGGAGACGAAACAGGTCACAGACTAAAGTGATTACACGAATTCACTTTAACCCAACAAACCAATCCCAGTGACTACACGAATTCATTGGCGCGAGCTGGAAGATACATCAACAGTAACATCCAAGCACATGAATATTAACTTCCCTATCCCAACTCTTCTTGTTTTTTCTAAATCAACAGTTGTATTCCATACCGAAACTCTTGTTCACCACCTAAACTCAGTCAACACACCCACACATGTCACTAGGTCTATTCATGACGCAAGAGGCCACTAAATCATGAACTGCTAAGGGTTTTCAAACATAACCAGGAACAATAATAATATGACTACTTCTATGCAAATATATTAAAATAGAACGCAAAACATAAAATGCAATCATAAACAGTAAAACATGCATGCATTCCGGTTTCATTAATATATTGTAATCCGAATCTCTAAACCACTCATAAAAATTATTTGTAGCTAAATAATATCCAATATTGTTGAATATCATATCTCCATGATAGTGTTTTGATGATAACAATTTATAAAATGTGTGTGCACTAACTCTTATATGCAGATTTCAATATCAGAATATGTGAAAAGTGCAAGTTGATTTCAAGGCATTTTGAAGTGAAGAAAATGAAGAACAAATGAGATAATATATTTTATATTTTCTTTACTTAGAATTATTGTACAAGCCTTGATCACACACATGCACACACACACAATATTAGAACACACTAACACAGGCTTAGTGTGTTGGTTAACTATAGAAATTCCCTATGTTAACCATTAGAATAATAGTTAAAACTTGATTATAAAAACTCTTTATAGCTGAATTTTTACTCTTGTATTAAACTTAAATACATGTTTCTGTTAATTTATAGTATAGTCGACTAATAGTAATTATAGTCGACTACTCAAGTGTTTGACAGAAACATAAGTTTCTGATATTTTACAGTGTAGTCGACCAATTAACATAATAGTCGACTAATGAACTCAAATTTCAATTTATAAGTTTCTGTCAAAATAAAGTGTAGTCGACTAATGAGCATTATAGTCGACTACTGAGAAAATTTTTCGAAAACACAGAGTCTGTTTGAACTCAGTGTAGTCGACTAATGTCAACAGTAGTCGACTACAGATACAGTTTTTCCAGTTTTCAAAGTTTGAATATGTGACTGTTTATAGCCGTTTTTAAACGTTTTTAATGTTCAAAAATTTGTCTTTTCAAGGGCTATAAATAGGTTATGTGTTCAGAAAAATTGCAGAGACATATACACCCATAAGCTTTGATCTTTGTGTAATTTTTCAAGTGAAAAACATTCAGATTTTTGAGAAAAAGAAGAGTTTCTAAAATTGCCTTTAAACATTCATCAAATACTTATCATTTAGGCGATTTACAGAGATTAAAAGAATCCTAAGCCACTGCTGCACTTCATTACACATTCAAGGCTTATAGGATCAATTGTGTTCTTACTTCAAAAGAATTTCTCTCGGGTTTGAGAGGGTTGATCTCTTGGTGTAAAGATTGGTGTTCAAATTGACAAGGTGTTTGTCAATTGGTGTTGCAATTTGCAGGGACTTGCAAATTGGTCAGGTTTGCTTTTGATTTTGTAAGTTTATTCAAAATCATAGTGGAAACTCTCAAGCGGGATTTGCTTGGGGACTGGATGTACACCGGATTGGTGGAACCAGTATAAAATCCCTGTGTTTGTGATTGTGATTTTCTGAGATTGCTATTTTTCATTGCAATTTATAATATACTTTGCATAATTTTTAAAAGAATACTATTCACCCCCCCTAGTGTTCAAGTGTATCTATTTCAGATCCTACATTTGGTATCAGAGCAAGGTGAAAGATGGCATCTCCAAATACATCACAATTTAAAGAAGGTCACTCTACAAATCGTCCTCCAATGTTCGATGGATTGAACTACAACTATTGGAAGTGTCGAATGAAGATTTAACTTCAATCAATTGGCTACGAACTTTGGAACGTCGTGGAAACGAAATATGAGAAGCCAACCACTCCTTTCGCAGAATGGACTACATCTCAAAGGAACAATGCAAATTTGGATTCTAAAGCCATGAATACCTTATTTTGTGCACTCGACAAGAATGAGTTTAATAGGGTGTCAACAGCCACATCCGCATATGATATTTGGCACACGCTCGAGGTAACTCATGAAGGTACAAATAAAGTTAAAGAATCTAAAATTTCTGTTTTTGTGCAAAGATTTGAATTATTCAAGATGAAGGAAAATGAGACTATTGGAGAAATGTTCACAAGATTCACCGACATCACAAATTCTCTCATTGGTCTTGGAAAAACATATACTCAAGTGGAGATGGTAAGAAAGATACTTCGTTCACTTACTCCACAATGGGAAAAGAAAGTTACCGCAATTGAAGAAGCCAATGATTTGTCAACTCTTACGGTTAAAAATCTTATTGGCAATCTTATGGCATATGAAGTTCAACTTGAAGATAGAAAGAATGATGAAGAATCAAAGAACAAGAAAGTTCTTGCATTCAATACCACTTCCGATAAAGAAGATTCAGATGATGATGATGATGAAATGGGCATGTTTGCACGAAATTTCGGAAATTTATAAAACGAGGTAATTTTAAATCTAAAAGTTCAAATTCAAATAACCATGTTTATTTTAAGTGTAATAAACCAGGGCATATGAAGAAAGATTGTCCAATGTTGAAGAATAAGCAAAAATCAAGTTATTTCAACAACTTTAACAACATTCAAAATAACAAGAAAAGAAAAACAATGGCAGTCACTTGGGATGATAGTGATGAGTAATCCTCAGATGAAGATATTGAAGAAAAGGAAAGTGCTCATATGTGTTTCATGGCACATGATGAAGTAAGTGAAAATGAAGAACTTTTAGATGCTTTTAATGAATTATATGAAACTTTTGTGAGATTAAAAACTTCACATAATTTTCTTAAAGGTGAAAATAAAAGATTACTTGAAGAAATTTCTGATTTAAATTCCTCTATATTTTCTAATTCTCAAATAATTGAATTAAAAGAAGAAAATTTTTCTTTACTTAAAGAAAATAAATGTTTATCTAATGAAAATAAATATTTAAAATCAGAATGTAATGATTTAAATATTCGTATTAATAATTTAGAAAAAGATATTTCTTCTTTTAAATCAAGATATAAAGATATATGTCTAAATGTAAGCAAATTTAATAAAGGAAAAGAAAATCTTAATAATATTCTTTCTTTTCAAAGAGAATCACAAAAGACAAAAGGATTAGGTTTTAAATTTAATAAAAATAATTCAAAGAAAACAATTTTTGTAAAACCTTCTCATGACTTGTATGATTATAGAACTGAAAATTTGTGTAAAAAGAAATCAAAATTATTTTCTATTTGGGTTCCAAAAGAATTATCTTCTTTACATAAGAATTTTTATATTTCTGATTTTATTAAAAATATTTGTTTATCACCTAACTATTTAAGCAAATCAAACTTTTCATGGGTTTGGTTTCCTAAAGGCTAATTTAAAGGACACAACATAGTATGGGTACCAAAATATAAATGTTTATTATTTCAGGTACCCAAGAAAGATAGGTGGATTTTGGATAGTGGTTGCTCCAAACATATGACTGGAAACATACAATTGTTGTCATCTTTTCAAAACAAGGATGGTGGTACCGTTACTTTTGGAGATAACAACAAAGGAAAAGTCATCGGTA
The DNA here is from genome assembly GCA_022839385.1 of Asparagus kiusianus. Lineage (NCBI taxonomy): Eukaryota > Viridiplantae > Streptophyta > Magnoliopsida > Asparagales > Asparagaceae > Asparagus > Asparagus kiusianus. The sequence goes on along the minus strand of BQKN01054461.1, from coordinate 20,081 downwards.
TTCGATCTGTCGGTAATCCAAACAAACCTATCATTGATAATGTTCTTTTAGTTGATGGTCTTAAACATAATTTACTAAGTATTAGTCAACTTTGTGATAAAGGTTTTAAAATTGTTTTTGAAAAAGAATCATGCTTAATTTATGATATTGATTTAAAAACTATTATTTTTAAAGGTTATAGAAAGAATAACATATATGTGTTATCTATGAATAATATTTCAAATGAACATTGTCTTATTGCATCATCTAATGATTCTATTTTATGGCATAAACGTTTTAGACATGTTAATTTTAAAAATATATCTAAGATTTCTAAAAATGATTTAGTAAATGGTTTACCTAAGATGTCTTTTAAAAATAATTTTTGTGATGCATGTCAACAAGGGAAAATGCACAAATCTTCTTTTAAATCTAAAAATGTAATATCTACAAATAGACCATTAGAATTAATTCATATAGATGTTTTTGGTCCATCAAGAGTTGCATCTTTAAATGGAAGTAGATATGCATTTGTTCTTGTTGATGATTTTTCTAGATTTACATGGGTAATTTTTCTTAAAAATAAAAATGATGCTTTTAATGAATTTTCAATATTTTGCAAAAGAATTCAAAATCAAAAATCTACATCTATTATCTCTATTCGTAGTGATCATGGAGGAGAATTTGAAAATGAATTATTTGCAAATTATTGTGACAAACATGGTATATCACATACTTTTTCTTTTCCTCGTGCAGATCCACAAAACGGAGTTGTAGAAAGAAAAAATAGAACTTTACAAGAATGTGCTAGAACCATGTTATGTGATAGTAATTTACCTAAATATTTTTGGGCAGAAGCTGTATCAACAGCTTGTTATATTTTAAATAGAGTTTTATTAAGACCTATTTTAAAGAAAACCTCTTATGAATTATTTTATAACAAAATTCCTAAAGTGTCTTACTTTAAAGTTTTTGGTTGTAAATGTTTTATCTTAAACACAAAAGATAATTTAGATAAATTTGATTCTAAATCCGACGAAGGAATTTTTGTTGGATATTCTAATCATAGTAAAGCATACAAAATATATAACAAAAGAACACTACTTATTGAAGAATCCTTACATGTTTCTTTTGATGAAATTTTTTCAAAAACACCTATTATATTAAATAATGATGATGAAATAATTGATACTATTCATGATACTCCAATGTTAGATATTACAAAAGATGATAAAATACAAAATGACTTACCTAAAGATTTTGTAGAAGTTAAAAATCATCCACATGATTTAATTATTGGAAATATTTCAGATAAAGTAACTACAAGATCTCATTTTAATTTGATTGCTCTTAATGCTTTTATTTTAATTATTGAACCTAAAAATATAAAAGAAGCACTTCTTGATGATTCATGGATAATTGCTATGCAAGATGAACTTAATCAATTTACTAGAAACAATGTTTGGGATCTTATACCTAGACCTCAAAATAAATCCATTATTGGAACAAAATGGATTTTTAGAAACAAATTAGATGAATTTGGTCAAGTTGTTAGAAATAAAGCTAGATTAGTTGCTCAAGGTTATAATCAAGAAGAATGAATTGATTATGATGAAACTTATGCACCTGTTGCACATTTAGAATCAATTAGGATTTTACTTGCATTTGCATGTTTTATGAATTTTAAATTATTTCAAATGGGTGTTAAAAGTGCTTTTCTAAATGGTTTTATAAAAGAAGAAGTTTTTGTAGAACAACTTCCAGGTTTTGAACATGAAAATTTTCTAAATCATGTTTTTAAACTTAAGAAAGCATTATATGGTCTTACACAAGCACCTCGTGCTTGGTATGATAGATTAAAAAAGTTTCTTTTAACTTCAGGTTTTGAAATTGGAAAATTTGATTCAACATTATTTATTAAGAAAATAAACAAAGATATTTTACTAATTCAAATTTATGTAGATGATATTATTTTTAGTTCTACTAACAACAATCTTTGTCAAGAATTTGCTAAGATTATGCAGGATGAATTTGAAATGAGTCACATGGGTGAACTAAATTTCTTCCTTGGACTACAAATTAAACAATTGAAAGAAGGAATATTCATCAATCAAAGCAAGTATGCAAAAGATTTACTCAAACGATTTGGATTGGAAAATTCATCAAGCAAACCAACACCAATGAGCACTACTACATCACTTGACAAAGATGAAATTGGTAAGAATGTTGATCAAAAGCTCTATCGAGGTATGATTGGATCACTTCTTTACATTACTGTAAGTAGACCTGATATAATGTTTAGTGTATGTTTATGTGCAAGATTTCAATCTAATCCTAAAGAATCTCATCTTAAAGCAGTAAAAAGAATTTTTAGATATATTAAAGATACTACAAATTATGGTTTATTTTATCCTAAACATAGTTCTTTTGATTTAATATCATATAGTGATGCTGATTTTGCCGGATGTAAATCTGATAGAAAAAGTACAAGTGGAACATGTCATTTCTTAGGACATTCACTTGTATCTTGGTTTAGTAAAAAGCAAAATTCAGTGTCATTATCAACAACTGAAGCTGAATATATTGCTGCAAGTCTTGCATGTGCACAAATATTATGGATGAAACAAACTTTAACTGATTATGGCATAAATTGTCCCATATCATCTATTATGTGTGACAATTCTAGTGCAATTAATTTATCTAAAAATCCTATTCAACACTCACGTACAAAACACATTGATAATTAGACATCATTTTTTACGTGATCATGTGCTTAAAGGTGACATTTCTTTAGAATTTATAACTACAGATAAACAAATTGCTGATATATTAACAAAACCCCTAAAAGAAGAAATTTATGTTAAATTAAGAACGGAATTAGGTATATGTTCATTTGAAGATTTAAATTAATTTTTAAAACAATAAAATAAACATTTATAATATAATTAGTCGACTAATTTGACTTATAGTCGACTACATGCACAAGCAGTACAAAGAATTTTTCCTGAAAATTAAAGTGTAGTCGACTACGTACCTTTATAGTCGACTACTCTATGTTAAAATCGTAAAAACAACTTTCTGTTGATTACAGTGTAGTCGACTACAATACAGATTAGTCGACTACTCTGAGTTAAAAACTGAATCTAATCTTTCTGTCTAGTACAGTGTAGTCGACTACTCTCACTATTAGTCGACTACTGATCCTGTATTTTCAGTGTTACAGTTTTTTAAAAAGCTTATTGGATTTCCAAACCAAAAACCCAAGACCCATACCCGTTTCACTTAAATAAAATCAATCTCAACCATTCATTTTTAACTCCATCAATCCTAACCATACATTTAAGATCAAATCTCAACCCTACACTTAATTTACTATCAAATCTCAACCATACATAATGTTTTATTCTTAAAAGATAAAATTAAAAACAAAAACTACTTTCTAACTTCTCCCAAAACCGAAACCCCATCTTCTCCTCTTCAGTTTCACCGATTCCAGGTTAGGGCTTTTCTTATTTCTCAATTTTTCTTCAACAATTTCTTCAAAAAGTTCATTTCTGTCAAGTATCCAGGCTCTGTAGTCGACTAATTCAGCCTTTAGTCGACTAATCTAGGGTTTTCTACAGTTTTGAGGTATCATTCTAATCTTGATCTTTACATCTTTAGTAATTTATCTATCTAATCATGTCTAGATCTAAGAAAGCTAAGCAAACCCATACCTCTGTCAATGATGAAATCATCATATATTTAAAAAGTCCTGATTTATTAGAAGAATTTAACAAATTATCAACTTTTGAAGTTCTTCCAGGACGATTTGTGAAGTTTGATGATTTTATTCCTTGAAATTTTAGTTCATATTTTGAAAATGTGGGATTGCTTGAGTTATTTTCTGCTGAAAATAGGAAACCCACATATCCGTATCTTGTGTAACTGTTCTATACAAATATAGAACGTGTGGGAACTATTGGTGGCTCAGAAAAACTAAAAACTCTTGTTAAAGGAATAGAAATTGACTTAACTACAAAGTCAATTGGTAAAATTTTCAATATTCCTTATCAAGGAGTTTCTCTTAGATCTGTTAGGATGAATGATTCAGAACTTTTGTCAAATCATATATTTCTTCCTGGATATGGCAAACCGTTAAACAACTCAAACAAACTTCGTCCAATTCCTAGGTTCATTGCTCGTATCTTAGCATATAACTTGTTTCCAAAAACTGGAAGTTTTCATTTCATTTCCCTAGATTTAGCAAAAGCTTTATATGCTATAATGGGAAATATACAAGTTAATTGGGCTGAAGTTTATTTTGACAATCTTTTAACTATTCCAAGAGGATTTCTACCTTATGGTGCATTCCTAACTAAAATCTTTGACAAATTCCATGTAGATCTCCAATCTGAAAATTCTGTTGTCCGTTCTATTGAATTTTTTGACTCCAATGCCCTAACTAGGATGAAATTGACAAACTTTAAAATTCAAGAACAAAATCCTCCTCAAAATGAACCTGAACATCATCAAGAAGACATTCCATAATCTTCAACACAAGCAGGACCCTCCTCAAGTCAACCACCACCATTTCCTACAGAACCCTCTTGCTTTTCAGACGTGCAATGCAACACTTTAAGTGCACGTATCCTTGAACTTGAAACTGGTCAAAGAGCTCTCTATGCATAAAATTCATACATCATTAGTAATCAAGAAGACCTAATCAAGAAGTTTGAAGACTTGGATACAAAGCTCAATACATATTTTCAAGGACAGCAACCTCCTCCAGCACCTTAAGATGTTTTAATGATATGTGTCAAAACAATTATGTTATTATGTTTAAGTTTCAAAAGCTATGTAGTTGTGTGTTGTTAGGACTTATGTAATATGTTTGTTATGTTGCTACTATGTCAGTTATGTTAGTTGTGTGTTTCTATTATATATGATAATGTTTGGTTAGATAATGCATGTGCTATATATCTTAAACAGATCATGGTGATGAACATTGTGAAACTTTTGATCTTTATGGTAAGTCTTTGCTTACCTATTTGGATTGGTGAAGTTATGGATTATGTTCATAACCTAGATGATTTGTTTGAAGTTTTAGCTCATGTTGAAGAAATAATGTCATGTTTAGCCTCTTCTTTTTGTTGATAACAAAGGAGGAGAAATAGTTATGTTACGTACTTATGTTATGTACTTATGATTATAGACTTAATTTGCATATATGCAGGGGAAGTAAGTATTATTTACAGGGGGAGTATTTCATTATTTTTTATTAACCTGATTATAAAATACATACCTTGGCATAAATTATTTGTTATCATCAAAAAGGAGGAGAATGTTGAATATCATATCTCCATGATAGTGTTTTGATGATAACAATTTATAAAATGTGTGTGCACTAACTCTTATATGCAGATTTCAATATCAGAATATGTGAAAAGTGCAAGTTGATTTCAAGGCATTTTGAAGTGAAGAAAATGAAGAACAAATGAGATAATGTATTTTATATTTTTTTTACTTAGAATTATTGTACAAGCCTTGATCACACACATGCGTACACACACAATATTAGAACACACTAACACAGGCTTAGTATGTTGGTTAACTATAGAAATCCCCTATGTTAACCATTAGAATAATAGTTAAAACTTGATTATAAAAACTCTTTATAGCTGAATTTTTACTCTTGTATTAAACTCAAATACATGTTTCTGTCAATTTACAGTATAGTCGACTAATAGTAATTATAGTCGACTACTCAAGTGTTTGACAGAAACATAAGTTTCTGATATTTTACAGTGTAGTCGACCAATTAACTTATAGTCGACTAATGAACTCAAATTTCAATTTATAAGTTTCTGTCAAAATAAAGTGTAGTCGACTAATGAGCATTATAGTCGACTACTGAGAAAATTTTCCGAAAACACAGAGTCTGTTTGAACTCAGTATAGTCAACTAATGTCAACAGTAGTCGACTACGGATACAGTTTTTCCAGTTTTCAAAGTTTGAATATGTGACTGTTTATAGCCGTTTTTAAAAATTTTTAAAGTTCAAAATTTTGTCTTTTCAAGGGCTATAAATAGGTTATGTGTTCAGAAAAATTGCAGAGACATATACACCCATAAGCTTTGATCTTTGTGCAATTTTTTAAGGGAAAAGCATTCAGATTTTTGAGAAAAAGAAGAGTTTCTGAAATTGCCTTTAAACATTCATCAAATACTTATCATTTAGGCAATTTACAGAGATTAAAAGAATCCTAAGCTACTGCTGCACTTCATTACACATTCAAGGCTTATAGGATCAATTGTGTTCTTACTTCAAAAGGATTTCTCTCGGGTTTGAGAGGGTTGATCTCTTGGTGTAGAGATTGGTGTTCAAATTGACAAGGTGTTTGTCAATTGGTGTTGCAATTTGTAGGGACTTGCAAATTGGTCAGGTTTGCTTTTGATTTTGTAAGTTTATTCAAAATCATAGTGGAAACTCTCAAGCTGGATTTGCTTGGGGACTGGATGTACACCGGATTGGTGGAACCAGTATAAAATCCTTGTGTTTGTGATTGTGATTTTCTGAGATTGCTATTTTTCATTGCAATTTATAATATACTTTGCATAATTTTAAAAAAAACACTATTCACCCCCCTCTAGTGTTCAAGTGTATCTATTTCAGATCCTACAAATATGACTATGGTGAAAAATAAAATTGAAAACCGTGATTGTTTTGTACATGAAATGTCATAGTCTACAACTACCCACACAAAATCATAAATTACTTAAAATCCAAAATAAATTATTCTTTTTGCAAATAAATTCCTTTAAATCATCATAATTATAAAAAATAATTCTTTTTCTAAAATAATTTATTATATTTTTCTAAATGATTCCGTTCTCAAATAAATTCTTTTTAATTAATATAATTGTCTAAAAATGATTCTGCTGTCAAAATAAATTCTTTTAATTTGTCATAATTATTCTGAAAATATTATTTATCATATTATTATGATTTTTCTAATATTATTCATCAAACAACCCACACAGATAAATACGTCACAAATAAACTATGAAAATAATTCATAATAAATATAAATATTCAAACTACGAAATAGAGAGAGCGGGATCATGCCTCGGGGTTCGTCGAACGAATCGACATTGACGTGCGAGTCCGCGGGTCTGATCTGAGCATGGGTCTGAAGAGCTTCGGTCGGAGTTGTTGGGGGCTGCCATCAGCGGGAGAGGTCATCGGCGACGTCAACGGTGAGGTGAGGACAGCGGCAAGCTCGGGCAGCAAGGGGACGGACAGCGATTGTTGGAGGGTTATGGCAGATAAGAAGGATGACGCGGGACTGTAGAGCCTGAGGAGGTTGGTCGGGTCGTGGTTGGAGCGGGCGGTAGGTCGACGACGCTGGCCGTTCGGCGTCGGGTTTTGAGGTGGCAGGGGGCTGCTCGGCTGGTGGAGGAAGCCGGAGGAAGAGGTGGAGGCGGTCTGGTAGTACGGGTAGCGCTGGTAGGACTGGCGGCGGGATCGGCTGACAAGGGGCAGCGGTAACGTGACTTCAGGCGTGGCGGAGATCAGCGAGGGCGGTGGATCTGGTGGGGCGTGGCTTGGGCTTGGTTGGAGAGCGTCAGAGGGAGATGGTGGCCGGTGTAGTCGTATAAAATTGCCTATAGGTCCCTTCGCGCAGCTCGACGACGCCGATTCGACAAATGGACCATCGGGCGACATATCCAAGCACGACCGTTAGCCTGCAAACACCGAAGCCAAACGATACGCGACGAAGCGAACTAACGACGCTACGAAGCTAATGAACCGCACGTGAACAACGGAATGCATCCATTCGCATGTGGAATCAAGTCAACGGTTTGGGGAGTCAACGAGTCATCCAATCAAGAGAGGATTCGAACTCAAACACCAAGGCGGATTTACTGCCAAATCAGGAACCCGACTTACTGCCAAATCTGGAATCAAGTCAACGAGTCGTTTCCAGATCAATCAACCACACAACCGAATCACGGACATAACCGGAACCGGAAACAACAGAAAACGACGAAACGGACAACACCCGGAGTGGCTCGGCCTAAACCGAGCCATCTTAAGGTGGCTCGGCCCAAGCCGAGCCACCCTGAGGTGGCTCGGTGGCCGAGCCACCCCAGGGTGGCCGAGCCACCTCATGGTGGCTCGGCATGAGCCGAGCCACCTTGAGGTGGCCGGCGGTTCGGGTGGCTTCTGACTTGTGCACACGGGCACAGTTCAGAGAGCCTATAAATAGGCCAAGGGGTTCTCCATTTCAAAAGGTTGGATTTTGGAGGAGGCGAAGCCCTGCTGAATTGGATACTCAGATCTAAAAAAGATCAGAACTTTAAGACTTTGAAGACTTGCTCATCCAGATCTGGTGCTCGGCGATCATCAACGTCAAATAAGGCAGGTGTTCGAGAGGAACCGGATCTCAGACCTCAGATCTACGTAGGTACACTCCGGATCAAAGCTTGGTTCTTTGATCCCGAGATTGGAGCGGTTGTTTCCTTGGTGAAACAATCCCTCCCGGCTATTATTTCCTTGGTGAAATAGTACCCGTTATACTGCGTAGATCCGACCGGATCTAGATCTCACGGTGGTCCACGGATAAACCCCGGCGCAGGCAAACAACCCACGCAAGCGAGCGATCGCAAAGCAGGAGCTCGTGATTTGTTCGACAAACAAGGAAACAAAGTTGTAATTTTCATTTCTTTTTATTTGATTTTCATTGTAACCGGATCTTATAAAAAGACCGGATCTTTGTAATCGATAAACTATTACAAGAGTGTACAATGAAATCAGTAATGAAGAAAGCAACGATTTTTCCCACGAATAATCTGGCGACCACAGTGGGAGCCACCGATCTCGCTGCCGAGATCGTTACGTTGCAGCCGCGGATCCCGATCCCGGTCGTGGAGGAGGTCGAGTATGAATTCGACCAGCAAAAGTACGAGGAGTACGTGTCCTCGTCCGTATCCACCTCCCCTCACAAGTCCAAGTCTCCAAAGTTCTCCTCCAGGAGAAAAATCCGTTGGTACGAAGAAGTTGAAGCTACCAACGAAGGTCTCACACCGCTGGATGCCGAAGCTGCATCGGGTGAGATCTCTCCAACTTCTAACCAGGTCGGATCTACTCTGACCAAACCTTCCGTTGCCGAGGGCGTAGTGACTCTCTCGAAGAGAGCCCGCCAAAGGCAACGTCAGCGCCTTGCGAAACAATTCGCAAAGGCAATGGAATCTGTGGACGGGATCCGTTACAACACGGATCTGAAGAACAGATGAGGCAAACAGCCTCAACAACCGACGAATGGCAGCTCCTCCAAGCCGCCAACGAACGAATGGATCCGTGTCAAACGAAATCGTTCGACACTTGAGGAACGCATTCGCAAGTGCCACGCACTGTCAGTGCAGGCACGGGCTCAAGTCCAAGAAGCTCGTAGAAGGTTGCAGAAGGAGATGGCCAAGAAGCCGCCACCGACCCGCCAAATATGGAAGCCAAAGTCTGAAACCGCAACTCAGGCTAAGGAACAATCAATACAGCCTTCAAAACGAGTTCAACCTCCCGAACCATCCCAGGGAAGGAGGTCCATCTTGGAGCGCCTCGGTCCAATTCCCGATGAGCGCATCAAAGTTCATGAACGCTTGGGCCCGATGAAAATGCCCCGAACGAATCAACATGCTAGGGGTCGCCACAACCCTCAACATAACAAGGAGTTTACGACACCCAAGCGCACTACCTTGCGCATTGAAGTTCGAGAGCCCGCTGAAGATTCGCGCCAACAAAGGCGTGTGTCGAGGCGAGTGACTCTCGAAAGCCCAAAGAAGGTGATTCATCCTCAGAAGGAAACGGTGTCATCCGATGATGATAACGTTATACCTGAGAAATTGTGTCAACACACGATAGGTCACTCCGATCTTCAAACAGACGAGTTGTACTATCGTGTTGGGAGTACGAAGAAAACTAAGAAGAGGAATCCTCAAAAGGGAGAGAATCAATGCCCCTGTGCCAAGCTCATTCGGGCGGTACTGTTTGAATGCAACTGCATCAAAGCAGTCCCCGAGAGAGTCTCGGTGTTCGAAAGCTCAGCACTGAAACGCCAAAGCCAAGGCCTAAGCGTTTCCGACGAAGAAGAACGGCGGTTGAAGACGGAAAATTTCCGAGGGTCACTGCTAACATGACCAGCAAAAGGACATCGGCACGGGATGATCTCGAGTCGATTCTGAAAGCATCCCGGCGTCTAACTTGTCTGCAGTCCGGAGCCATCTCACGAGGAACTTATGGTAGGGTTTGGATAGGACCACCTTCAGAAGATGAAGAATCAGATGCTTGCTCGGCGGTTGCGTCTGACAACACCGTGTCCAGCGAAGGAGAACCCCGCGAGTCATTCATAATAAGCGCGGAACAGGTGGCCAAGATGCTCGAAGATGCCATGGCTAAGCAGCAAGAGAGCTTCAGACTCGAGATGCAAATGGCCATGCAGACCATGAGAGAGATGCATGAGCAACAAATCCAGGCATTGAGGAACCAACAAGGCAAACCAAGTCGTCATAACCAGAACAATCTGGAAGATGAGGACACAGGTACAAATGAAACTCGTGACGCCAATAACCCTCTCGTCAATGCAGGGGGTGATAACGAGGATGCCAACGAAGGTACAGGTGAAAACCTAAAGATCAAAAACCTCGAGAATAAGATCAATACGTTGATTTCTGCTCAAGAGGTGAAGAAGACGGGCATTCCTTGTCCATACCCAAAAGAGTGGGAATCAGTCCCCTATCCGAAGAAGTTTAGTTTAATCAACTTCACGCCGTTCGATGGGAAGGGTTCCCCTACTCAGCATTTGATTTACTTCAAATCGCACCTAGGTGTTATCTCCGGCAATGAGCCTCTGATGGTGCGGTCATTCGTTGGCACTCTTCGCGGAGCCGCCTTCGATTGGTATCGCCGCCTCAAGCTAGGAAGCGTGAATAGCTGGGACGACATGGAGAAAAAATTCCTCGCTAACTTCTTCGACGACGACACCGAGATATCCATCAGAACGTTGCTCGACGAGAAGCAAAAGGACGGGGAACCGGTCGAAACCTTCGTCAAGAGATTCCGGAACAAAGCGTTGAATTGCCGGGACCCGATCACCGAGGAGTTCATTCTCCAGACTTGCCACAACAACCTCGCATTGGACGTGTTGGAAGCAATGGGAACAGCACCGTCCAACACTTGGAAAGACTTGAAGGTCCGAGGGGAACAAGCCGAACGCTTCCTCCGAAGGAAGAAGGCCGAGAGGAGTCAATCGATGACAAATCCTCCGAACTCGAACTTCGCCTCCCGTGGTAAGGGCAAGACACCCGCAACGACTGTCGACGCTAATCAAACATCGCAACAGCAGTCCCGGAGGCAGCAAAAGACTTCGGATCAGAGGCCTCAAAAAGAGTACTCCTTCAAGGACGAAGATATTCCAGCCATCTTCAAATCCCTCCTTGACAATAACAAGATCAAGCTCCCACCGATCACGAATCAGGAGGAAGCTGACGATATTGCGGATCCGAAGTACTGCGCATACCACAGGAAGATCCTTCACCCAACCAAGGCGTGCTTTACACTCAAGAATAGCATCCAAACCTTGGTTGAAGCCGGTGTCATAACGCTAGAGTGAGCCAGTTGAAAACGGCATAACTCCGACCGGTATAAGAGTATAAACTGCTTCCTGACACTCTGAAGAGTATACGAGTATAAACTGCTTCTCAACCCTCCGACCGGTATAAGAGGTTAAACTGCTCCCTGATACTCCAATAGGTATATGAGTCTAAACTATTTCCACGGGAAGTTCCTGGAGAATGCCATGCGGGGTATTCTTAAGGATAACCCGATCATACAGCTGATACAATGATACACCCAGTTTTGCAAAGAAAGCTGGGGGTGGATAATTCATGTAACGGGAAGTTTCCGGAAGAATGTTAAATGTAATATTCTTAGGGATAACCCGGTCATGATGAATAAAGTGATAAACACTAAACTCCTAATTTTCGAACACTCTTTTGCTGAAATGAAATCCGATCACTTCATTGGATCAATTTTCCCTCACAAAACTCTCATTAGTGTTTGACGACTCATGGTCTCCACCACAGAATCCCCCACCGATCAAACTAATTGACGGTGGGTCCACTAAAATTCCTTTCGGTTAAATCCACTCAAACTTTTGATATATCTGTGCACTCAACACTCCTATTGTTAGAGTCCGGATATAATACTTGGAATTTTGATATCAATCCTTGACGAATTGTCAAACCCCTTGGTGTTAAGTCCTTATAACTTAACACCAAGAATACCCCCTTTGAGTGATTTGTACGAATCAACATTCTTACAGTAATTTGTACTCTCACTCTCACTTTTTACTTGGTCAAACCTTCCTACAGTTAGGGCCAAAACCAAAATCCCCTCTCGATTCTTTCAATGAACGAGAGGCCCACAAATCGAGCGATCAAACCTTCTTACAGTTAGGATCGTTTTAAACCCCCCACTTGGTCAAACCTTCCTACAGTTAGGACCACAACCAAAATCCCCTCTCGATTCCTCCAATGAACGAGAGGTCCGCTTTCAAATCGAGTGATCAAACCTTCCTACAGTTAGGATCATCTCAAGCTCCAGTTTGGTCAAACCTTCATACAGGTAGGACTAAAACCACAATTCATTCTCGATAAACGAGAAACTCCATCTTTAGTTCGATAATCAAACCTTCCGACAGTTAGGGTTATCCGAATCTTTTCGATTCTCGGAGTGGAGATCCCACTTTTAGTTTCACCTTTCCGGATTCTGGGGGTGGAGATCCCACCTCGAGTCTCCTTTCCTTCTTTGTTTGGGGAATAGAATATAAAATTCTTCCTTCCCCACGCCAATCTTTTTTTCCAAGAATTTAGGATTCATCCTAGGAAGTTTATCCCGAATCCTAAGCAGGGATAAGTCTACACCTAACACGCGCTGCCGGTTTAGTCTTTCTCCGTAGAAGAAGACACCAGAGTTCGATTCTGGGGTATTTTATCCTGAAACCTAAGAAAGGATAAGTCGGCGCCTAACACGCACCGCCGGTTAGTTCTTAACCGTTAAAAAGAACACTCGCTCACATATTCAACATTGTGGCAGGTTGTTATTAATAACGCCAAAATCCATGCCTTATACGCATGGGGAATTTCATCCTGAATTCTAAGAAAGGATATGCCGACGCCTAACACGCGTCGCCGGTTTAGTCTTTCACCGATTGAAGAAGACACCAGAATCCGATTCTGGGGACCTTTATCCCGAAGCCTAAGTAGGGATAAGTCAACATCTAATACACGTTGCTGGGTAGCCTATTCCCATAACAACGGCGAAGTCTACGTATTCAAAGTCGTAGCACAAAGTCTTAGAGGATTCACCCTCTTAGCACAACGTAACATGCGGAACGGAGTTAGACAATCCGCATGCTAGCCCGACTCAAACGGTAGTCGGTAAAGGTTAATCAAATCCGTTGAAGGCTGTGGGTTAGCCAAAAATCCTAAAGTCAACGCCTAACACGCGTCGCCGGGTAACCTATTCCCGTAACAAATGGTAAAGTCTATGTATTCAACATCATAGCACAAAGTCTAAAGGAGTTCATTCCTTTAGCACAACGTCACATGCGGAACGGATTTAAACAATTCGCATGTCGATTCAAACGGTAATCGGTAAGAGCACGTCAAATCCGTTGAAGGCTGAGGATTTGCCAAAAATCCTAAGTCAACGTCTAATACACGTTGCTGTTTAGTCTTTTCACAGGAGAAAGACGAAGTCTACGTATTCAATATCGTAGCACTAAAAGGGTTAACTCTTTTAGCACAACGTCATATGCGGAACGGATTTAAACAATCCGCATGCTAGCCCGACTCAAACGGTAGTCGGTAAAGGCTAATCAAACCCGTTGATGGCTGGGAATTTGCCAAAAATTCTATAAGTACGAGTTATTGACGCATCAATTCTATGGATTGGTCTCGTGACTCGAGTATCCGCCACGCTCCAATACCTTAAGAGCTTAAACTGTGTATACTCGAGCAGACGTACGAGTATAAACTGTGTCAAACGCCGAACAACGCATCACAATGGAGCCTGGACACCGGACAAAGCGTCGCAATGAAGCCTGGACGCCAAACAACGCGTCGCAATGAAGCTCAAACGCCAGACAACGCGTTGTAAATGAAGATTCAACGCCGTCAATCGATGATCAGTTCTATGTTGAAGCAACCAACTCGAGCTAAAAATCAAGAAATCAAGAATCGACTTCAAGTTCAAAATTCCGACAACGGTCAGACAATAAATGCAGCACCGGAACCCTTACAGATGTTCGACAAAGCACCGGACAACCTGAAGGATTGAAGGAATGCAGAACAAAAAGTCATTCTAAGGTCCCGTTACACCGACTGAAGGTTGGGACAATCACATCCAAAGTATTCCAGACTCTTCTATAAAAGAACGAGACTGAAATACTTTGGAGGGGGTATCTGTAGGTGTATAAAATTGCCTATAGGTCCCTTCGCGCAGCTCCACGACGCCGATTCGACAAATGGACCATCAGGCGACATATCCAAGCACGACCGTTAGCCTGCAAACACCGAAGCCAAACGATACGCGACGAAGCGAACTAACGAGGCTACGAAGCTAACGAACCGCACGTGAACAACGGAATGCATCCATTCGCATGCGGAATCAAGTCAACGGTTTGGGGAGTCAACGAGTCATCCAATCAAGAGAGGATTCGAACTCAAACACCAAGGCGGATTTACTGCCAAATCAGGAACCCGACTTACTGCCAAATCTGGAATCAAGTCAACGAGTCGTTTCCAGATCAATCAACCACACAACCGAATCACGGACATAACCGGAACCGGAAATAACGGAAAACGACGAAACGGACAACACCCGGAGTGGCTCGGCCTAAACCGAGCCATCTCAAGGTGGCTCGGCCCAAGCCGAGCCACCCTGAGGTGGCTCGGTGGCCGAGCCACCCCAGGGTTTCTCGGCCAGAGCCGAGCCACCCCCTGGGGTGGCCGAGCCACCTCATGGTGGCTCGGCATGAGCCGAGCCACCTTGAGGTGGCCGGCGGTTTCGGGTGGCTTCTGACTTGTGCACACGGGCACAGTTCAGAGAGCCTATAAATAGGCCAAGGGGTTCTCCATTTCAAAAGGTTGGATTTTGGAGGAGGCGAAGCCCTGCTGAATTGGAGACTCAGATCTAAAAAAGATCAGAACTTTAAGACTTTGAAGACTTGCTCATCCAGATCTGGTGCTCGGCGATCATCAACGTCAAATAAGGCAGGTGTTCGAGAGGAACCGGATCTCAGACCTCAGATCTACGTAGGTACACTCCGGATCAAAGCTTGGTTCTTTGATCCCGAGATTGGAGCGGTTGTTTCCTTGGTGAAACAATCCCTCCCGGCTATTATTTCCTTGGTGAAATAGTACCCGTTATACTGCGTAGATCCGACCGGATCTAGATCTCGCGGTGGTCCATGGATAAACCCTGGCGCAGGCAAACAACCCACGCAAGCGAGCGACCGCAAAACAGGAGCTCGTGATTTGTTCGACAAACAAGGAAACAAAGTTGTAATTTTCATTTCTTTTTATTTGATTTTCATTGTAACCGGATCTTATAAAAAGACCGGATCTTTGTAATCGATAAACTATTACAAGAGTGTACAATGAAATCAGTAATGAAGAAAGCAACGATTTTTCCCGCGAACAGCCGGCGGTGAGCATGGAAAGGTGGAGGCGTTCGGGGGGAGGCTGGCGCGTAGGGTGGCTGGAGTTCGGGGGCTTGGAGGAGGATGGGTGCTGTTGTGGGGGGTTAGCGGCGGGTTTGGAAAGAAGAGAAGAGAGAGAACAGGACAAAAATTAATATATATATATATATATATATATATATATATATGTGAAGGGGATTAGGGTTTTAAGAAAAAAATAATTAAAAATAATACTAATTACGTAAAAAATCAAATAATTATGTGAAAATTATCTACACATCAAAGCGTGCTAGTTGTAGTGTTATAACCGATAATACGTAACAGTAGAAATAATGTAAAAAATTACACAATTAAACATGAATAATTAATAAAAATATAATTACTTATATTTATAATCAAGTAATTATAGGATAATTATCTACACGATAAAACGTACCAGTTATGCTAATACGACAGTTGATACGTAATTGTAGAAATAATATAGTAAATTACACAAATAATACGTAATTAATAATACAACATAATACGCGAAATAATACGTAATAGTAACAATAATACAACGTCTTATTTAAAATAGTACGTAATAGTATCGATAATACAACAGTTTAATTCCAAAATTTTCACCACATAAATTTAATTTATAAATATTAATATCATTTAAATAAATATAAAATTGGACTTTAAATCATTGAAAATCTAGAAAATTGAGAAAAATACAAATACTCTATTAATAATAATAATTAAATATTTTAAATACCAGAAAATTATTTTAACTAGTATCAAAATTTCATGGTCCTTATATTCTATCCTACTTAAAACAAATTCCATCCTCAGAATTAAAATAAGATATACACGATATCATATGGTAATTTGTAAAGCAAAAATAATACATATAATAACTGATAATAAAAAGTAAAAAAATCATATCAATAATGGACGTAGATAAAAGACATAAAACTATATGCAACAATCATATAATTATGTATTCATAACATTTACATAACGAATATAATATCGAAATATACCAATAACCATTATATCATTATACCTGTTAGAATAACCAAATATGATACAAAAAACTATAAACCTAATATACATAAAGAATAAACATAATACAACATATGAACTTTCATATATTAATATTCAAAACAATAATCAAACATGGACATGAACAATTAACTAAAACAGAAATGTAGAGACTTTTGTATATGGAAAATTAATAAATACAGTAATTGAAATAATTAATGAATAGACAATAAATACAATGTTAAAGTAAAATATACACAACCTAACAAAAGAAAATAACTAATAAATATAATAAAATATCTACAATGTGCAAAATCTATAACTAAGCTGTATAAACTTATAACACTCATTTCACATCCTAAAATAAACTATAAAACTACTGATGAAACGTAAAAGAAATAACTATATTAACTAATAAACAATATAACCCAAATAACACAAATAGACTAATAAATTAATAGAATTAAAGACAACATAAAAACACATACAAGAAAACCATATAACTTGATAAATAACCAAACAATAATAATAACAAAACGCATACATGAAAGGTAAAATGTGACCAAAATTATGTGGTAATACACACAACTAACATGTATAAGTAATATATACACTACGTAGGATTAATAAAATAAATGCAATACAAAATAAAAATAACTACATCATAATGTGATTTCTAATAAAATTGTAGCAAAAACATAATAAATACTAAATCACAATAAGTATAGCAATACACAAATTGAAACGTGGAAAAAAACATGAGCAAGAATACACTGAATAAAATATAAAACTCACTAACTACAAAAGTATTTTGACTAAATACGTAACCATAATACAATATGTAACAAAAAAAATCAAAGCTAAACAAACACACACATTGTAACAACCTTTAATAACCCTATACACACTATAAAGCCATAACACCACACACTCACACTAAAAGATAACAACTCCTATTCAAAGAAAAATATAAGAATAAAATGATATTGATATAATATGATCTACGAAAAATACAAAATAAGGGAAACAAAATAGAAGAGTAACACGATGTAAAATAACACAAGTCAAAATTATGAAAAATACCAATCTGATAAAGAAAAATATAATTGAAGAACTCAATGCATTCAAATAAGTAACTAACAAATTGCCAGTATAAAACTTAAAACAAATTAACACATACAAAAATCATGGAATACACTAAAACATACATGCTTACTAACAATACTGACACTCACAAACATACTACTAAATGAAGAAGTATAATATATAAAAACAAAAACTATGAAAGGTAAAATAGATATATAAGCAAATGAAAAAATAAGAATATCATAATTCCGTATAATAAAAACACTGATATATTTTAGATAAACATAGTTACACAGTTGATACTAGAAATAATGAATGACTATAAATCAATAAAAGTATACATCATAAATATAATAATCTACGTGAATACACTATAATAAAAAGAGAATAGTAATTATAAAAGAATGAAAAAGAAAAATATAACAAAAGTAACTGAAATAATGAATAGAGAAGGAACAACAACGATGACACAATAAAAGACATAAATATCTAAAAATACCATAAAATAATTACTAAAAAATAACATGCGTATACAATGTATATTGTTACAATGATAAAACAATACATGTCGAAAACGAAGCAAACAAATAACAAATGCAAATACACTATAAACAAACCATGAATAAATACTTTACATACTCACAAATGCTATTTAGAATAATCTTTTATATTAGCTATAAAAGAATAATAACCAATGATACGAGATAATGTAACAAATATAAATAATTAATAACTCAATTCCAAACTTAACAATGTGAATAATTATTTGAATATCAAAATAGAAATACTTCGCTCTTAGAAATAACAAAACCAATGTGAACATACTAACAATCTAACAAGACAAAACTGACTGGTAAAAAACTATATACTGAAAATGTAAAGGATAAGAATATAGTGCATATGTAGAATATTAAAATCATGAACATATTAATGTACATCACTAAAAGTACAAAAAATATACAATAATCTGAAACATAAATAAATAACAGGTGGTATGCTAGATAAGCACACACATACATAATATAGATATACAAAAATATATCTTAAATACGAGAAAATAATCTGAATATCAGATATGCTATGCAATGTATATACGGAGTCTAGAGCAATGCAAAACACTTAATAACATGGTTTGAACAATTGAATATATAAGTAATGATATATATATTTTAATGAAAAACACAAAATATAACACTGCGTATGATACATAAAATAATATAATAGATAATATAGAAATTAGTACAATCAAACGATATATAAATTAAATCAAAGAAAACATAGTTGTAAAAATAATAACATATAAAATAATGATCGGCACGAGGAACGAAAAGTTATACAAAGAGAGGGTAATCATGAAGCGATAAGACAAGAACCATGGGAAACTCCGGAGTCAAAGAGTGACAAGATAGGGACGAAATAAAATCTATCAAGAAAATAAGATAAGGGCTTAAGAATACTCTCACGGGTGAAATTATGACATGAGTCTAAATTATCCATTATATTCTCACTGGTAGGAACTTGGGACCTTGATCGGCATCGGGACCTGCATGGGCCACAACTAAAACCTGTCATGCCTTGCTTCCCAAAATACTGGGGAATCAGAACGTGAACAAGCCCGCGACGTATTAGATCAAAGAGAATAAATAAAAATAAACATTTCTCCTCAACCTAATGCTCTAAGTGTCAAGAAATAAATAGAAAGGTACAGGTCACCGATCACAGTAGTGAGAATATAATTAACAACACAAAATAAAATAATACATATCATAAACGACTATCATCCAAGACATAATATTCGCGTCTACATGCCCTTATACAAAACTATCTGAATGAAATACTGGAGAATATAAAAATACACTGATCAAATGGAAATAGAAAGTAGCACAAAAGAAAACTGAGGATCAATAACTAAGCTTCGGCTTCTTCTTCTATTTTGTCTGCAAGGCGCTCCTGCTGAGAATCCTCCGGTTTCTGACGATCTCCTAGCTGGACCTATTCTTCCTCTAAGTCTAACGTACACCAAAGAAAACAGGTGTACGTTAGCGTGCATGGCACACGACAAGGCCCCATAAAAGAAATAGAACGATCGAAAACCAAAATGGAAAACGAAACGACAATAGAAAATGACAAAGAGACGAACAACTAGAAATCCAACAAAATCAATCAAGTAACAAGTCAATCATGCAGCTAGCGATCAGAAATCATCCAAGTAACATGGTCATACAACTAGATGGAATTAATACTCAAAAA
>BQKN01054444.1:0-10129 GCA_022839385.1 Asparagus kiusianus | reverse complement strand
TCGGAATTTCCGAGACACCCCTAGGGTGTCTCGGATTTTCCGAGACACCCAGGGGTGTCCTTATGCTTTTTCAGCCCCCCTACCCCCTTGTTTGCCTATAAATAGGCCCCTAGGGCCTCCATTCTCTTGGCCTTGGTTTTGGGAGAGAAATTTCTGATCTTGGGATTATCCTCGAGATCTGAAATTTCAAAGAGGAGCGGCGAAGCCCTGCCGGAGCGAGGAGTCTGATTTTTTAAAGCAGCGAAGCTCTGCCGGAACGAGGAGTAAGGAGTTCTTCATCAGTCCCCTTCATTCACCCTTTCTTTTCCTTAGTGTTGCTCTTTAGCGGTGACACTAAGAAGAGCTATTATCTCGTTTTAGCCGAGATATACGCTTATAACTTCTAGATCTCACGCGGATTGACGAAGTTCTGTTTCTAAATCCCACACGGATAGACGAAACTCTGCCGGATTTTACCGGGAAGGATCTGAAGAGTCAGCGGTCCACGGATATCGACATCCCCGTCACAGGCCAACAACCCACGCAAGCGAGACCGCACCAAAACGGGATCTCGTGTTTATTTTCTGAAAAGCTGTAATCCTTTTGTTTTCATTTTATTCTGTTGTAACGCTTGAAGTTGTAACAGATCTCAAAAAGAGAAAAGCAATGAAAATAGCAACTTTTCACGAAAACAAGCTGGCGACCACAGTGGGAGCCGCCGACCTCGCTGCCAAGATCGGAGTGACGCAACCGGCCTTCAAGATCCGGGTGAATGAAGAGATCGAATACGAGTTCGATCAGAAGAAGTTCGAAGAGTACCTCTCCTCCTCCTCCTCCAGATCCGCCTCTCCGCATCGGCGTAGGAAGAACTCATCTCCTAAAAGGGCTCGCGGGATCTCCAACTCCTCAATCCAAGACCCCGCCATCGCTGCCACTACGCCCGTACCACGCAACGGCCCCGCGTCGTTCAGCGTGGTTAAAGCTGTAGGCCCGGTCCTCACAACCGCCACAAAGGCGATTGATGATGCAGCTCCAGCCCCATCGAAGAGAGCGCTCCAAAGACGTCGTCAACGTCTCGCTCAACAGCTCGCCAAGGCCAAGGAGTCAAAAGATGGAGTTCGCTATGCAGAGGACTTGAAGTCAAGGCAGCGACAAGAGCAACGGCAAGTAATCAGCCTCCCCTCCAAATCGGAAGCAAACGAGTGGATCCGCGTCAAGAGGAACCGCTCCACGCCCGAGGAGCGAATCAAGAAGCGCCGTGCTTTACTTGCACATGCCCGGCTCCTCCTAAAGAAGGCAGAGGAGATGCAGCAAGAAACGGCGGTCAAAACGTCGTCCATAAGCAAACGGGTGTGGGTACGCAAAACGAATCTAACACCTCAAACCAAGAAGGGTGAGGCTATCACCCAGAGTTCAACCAAATCAGAACCTATTCCTCCTGTACCGGCACCCTCAACGGAGCCAGGTAAACAAGGGGATCATTCAAGATCCCAGGTTCCTTTGTCGGGTCGCCTCGGTCCCTTACCGGAGAACCGAGGTAGAATACCCGTCAAAGAACGGCTGGGACCATTGAAAGGTCCCCAAATTAAAATTCAGCCCGGGGGTCGAGTTAATCCCCCTAAGAAAGATGAAAAAGGGAAAGCCCCTATCACCGACCGCACCGGGTTGCGAGTCGAACTAAAAGAGCCCGTCCAATTTCTACGTTCACAAAAGCGTAAGATTGAACGGGCCACTCTTGAAAAAACTAACCAAGTGTTTCATTCTCAAAGGGAAGCACACTCATCTGAGGATGAGCGTGTTGTACCGGGGAACACCCACCAGCATTCTGTAGGTTGCTCCAGCTACAAAGCTGATGAGTTGTACTACAGGGCTGGGGGTATGGGAAAATCTCGAAAGAGATACATGCAGGATATGGAGTCCTAATGCCCGTGTGTAAGTATCATCAAGGCGGTGCTGTCGGAATGCCGTTGTGACAGTCCCCCAAAAAGAATCTCGGTGTTCGAGAGACTCTCTAAGCCGAAGCGTTTCCACAAGAAGAAATTGCTCCACCGAGAAGACGAATACTCAAGAGTGTCGGTCAACATGACCAGCAGAGGGGGATCAACACAACCCTTCAGCATAGATCAGCTTGCCGAGATATCCCGGTGCATGACGCGGTTGCGACCCGGAACCAGCGGCCAAAAGAACTACCAAAGGGTACCAATTGGGCTTTCCTTAGAAGAAGAAGAGTCAGAGGCTGAGTCGGACTCTTGCTCGGCGGTGGCATCCGATGACACGGCTTCGAGTGCAGGCCAGCCATATGAATCACTCATGATCAGCGCCGAACAGGTATCAAAGATACTGGAAGAAGCCCTCGCCAAACAGAAGGAGAGCTTCAAGTTCGAGATGGATATGGCCATGTAGCGGATGAGGGAGATGCACGACCAACAAATCGCGGCGCTGACAGTCCACCAAGGAGAGCTCGGTCGTCGCAATACTCCAAATCAAGAAGAGAATGAACGGGAGGCGGATAATATCAATATCCCTCCTGTCAACACCGACAATGGGGGTGGTCCCGCAGAAGATAATGCCAAAGAGGACCACGTCACCTCTCCCAGAAGCCACTCAAAGGCCGAGACGAGTGATGACAAGAAGATGAAGGACCTAGAGAGCAAAATCAACGCATTGATGAGTGCTCAAGAGGTAAAAAGATCCGGTATACCCTGCCCATACCCAAGGGAGTGGGAATCGATCCCATATCCGGCAAAGTTTAACTTGATTAACTTTACGCCGTTTGATGGGAAGGGTTCCCCTACCCAACACTTAATCTATTTCAAGTCTCATTTAGGAATCATTTCCGGAAATGAGCCCCTCATGGTGCGGTCATTCGTCGGCACTCTTCGTGGAGCTGCCTTCGATTGGTATCGCCGTCTCAAGCCTGGGAGCATCAACGGCTAGGATGACATGGAGGACATGTTTCTAACAAATTTCTTTGATGATGACACCAAGGTTTCAATTGGCACGCTGTTCGACGAAAAACAAAAGAACGGCGAGACGGTTGAAAACTTCGTGAAAAGATTCCGGAACAAAGCTATGAATTGCAGGGATCCGGTCAGCGAGGACTTCATCCTCGAAACCTGCCATAACAACTTGACGCTCGACATCCTCGAAGCCATGGGAATGGCGCCGCCGAAAACCTGGAAAGACCTGAAAGTGCGGGGAGAGCGAGCTGAGCGATTCCTCAAGAGGAAGAAGGCGGAGAGAGGGCAAATACCAAACAACGCTCCGCAACAGAACTTTACCCCCAAGGGTAAAGGGAAGGCGCATGCAAATGCTGTGAATGCAAATCAAGTATTTGAAGTGCAAGCACAGCCGCAACAGCCGCAACAGCCGCAACAGCAGCAACAGAGGGCGCCTCAACAACCCAGGTGGCAACAACAGCCCCAGAAGCAAAAGGTTGGGGAGCCGAGGTTCCCGAAGGTCTACTCATTCAAAGAGGATGAAATCCCCGGTATCTTCAAGTACTTGGTCGAGAACAACAAGATCAAGCTGCCGCCGATTCAGGATCAAGAAGATGCCAAGAGGGTCAACGATCCGAAATACTACGCATTCCACCGAGCGGTGCACCATCCTACCAAGGTATGCTACGCTCTCAAAGATAAGATTCAGGCCCTAATCGATGTTGGGGTTATCACTATGAAGCAGCCCAAAGAGAAGAAGGTGGGTGCAAATACCGTATCCATTAGCTTTGGATCTGTTCCCTCGAGTTGGTTCCAACACGAGTCGGTGATCAATGCGGCAGTGAAGACGGTGAACGATGACCCGCACCAACAGCGTCAGAAAGGGCTTGTGCCACACACAGCCCCGAACGGCGAGATTTTGTGGGTTCATCCGGATTTGATCGCAGATGAACAATGGGCCACGACCTCTTCCACAAAGAACAAGAAGAAGTTGAAGAGGAAGGGCAAATCCTGTTACGGGGCCTCTGCTATACCGGGGGTGGATGACGACAGAATTCCGACCTTCCCGCTTTCTGAAGATGAGGAGGAAGCTTTTGCAACCCGAAGCGGGAACGAGTATCATTTCAAGTATCCGGATGCTACCGAGCAGTTGGGTACCAAAACCCCACCTTCCAAGACGCTGGCAGAACTAGGGATTGCAGCAATTCCCCCAACGCCAGCAGCTACAGAGAGAATCCCGCAGAAGGATAAGGGAAAAGAGCCTCTACGTTAGGAAGTTCAGAACCCGAGGCAGTCTCGATTCAATCATCCGATTGGGCGAGACAAACCGGGGAATACAAGCTCTCCGCCCCATTTCGACATCATGGCGCAGTTGGCCAACATCCCGGCCAGGATAACTCTCTACGAGTTGTTGTGTCTTTCGAAGGATACACGGAAAGCACTACAAGAAGCCTTGAGTGATTCCGAAGCCTTCTTGACTCGAATCAAGCCATCTTCCGAAGAACCAGAGTCATCAGCCCAACAATGCAACCTAGCGGCGCATCACTTCCCCTGCATCTCTTTCACCAAAGAAGATATGCAAACGAAGAATTCAAAGCATGATAGGCCCTTGTATTTCACCGGGCATATTGGCTCCAGCGTTGTCAACCGGATCCAAGTCGATCCGGGTTCCGCTGTTAGCATCATGCCATTCCGATTGATGCATCATCTCGGAATCCCGACTAGCAAATTAGCATCCACTGGCACGACGATTTACGGATTCAACACCAGCGGGTCCAAACCCTTGGGGAAGATCCGAATCAAATACCAGATTGGGGATTTGAAGTCGGAAGTAACATGCTATGTGATTGACGCGGAAACTTCCTATAATTTACTGTTGGGTCGACCTTGGATCCACGGTAACCTTATAGTCCCGTCAACTCTACATCAGTGCTTTAAATATGTAAGCACAGATAATGAAGTCAAGACGGTGGTCGCGGATAAGCAACCGTTCAAGGGATTGGAGAATTATTTCACCGATTCCCTTTTATACGGTGCTGAATCCGATACTGAACCATCGGCCCAAGGAACGGACAGCGGAGATGAAGCTGATACCGAACCGGGGTTTGATTATGATGGTGGTTTTGTTTTAAATGACATTGTACCCATTGTAATCAATCTTGACGATGATGAATCATCGGAAGATAGTTGTAATTGGCAACTTGCCGAAGAACTATCAATAAACGATGATTTAGAGTACTCGACGGGTCTCGATGATATCACTAACGAACTCTATGCTAACCCTGATTTATATATGCCTCTTCAATCATTTTGTTTGACGAAGAAGCAGGTACACGATCCTTGCGGAACAACGCTTATCATCCCCGCAGGGATTGGGGGTGGAAAGGAGGTCGTCTATGGCAAAGGAAGAGCATCTCCGATACTCGACCACTTCATGGAAGAGGAAGACGACGATGATAAACCGGCCCGTCATCTATCCAGATACGACACGAAAGCGCACAACATGATGGAAAAGCACGGGTATGACTTCAAGATCGGAGAGGGTCTTTTCTTTGGTCGAGGTCCACGGGTTCCACCCCGGATGGCCTATGTACCGAAGGGAAAACCCGATGATTATTATCGCCACAAAAGAGGTCTAGGCTATGTCTCATCAGATGATGAGTGTGGCTGGCAAATCATCGACTAAATTGCTAACAAGACTAGGAAGGGATATTCTTCCGACTCTTCGGGTTGGGATTCCGACGCTAGTCTTGGTGAAGTGTTTAAGAAGCTAATGTCGAACATGACCACGGTTGATCCTTCAACAATAGAAGAAGATGACGAGATGCCAACATGGGAAGACCCGTGGGTTCATCATTTGAACATACAGTATGGCGATCGGTTCGAGCAAAGAGAGCCTCCTACCGAAGACCAAGTCGTCCAGGTGAATATGGGAAGCGAGGAGAATCCAAAGCCGATATTCATTAGCGACAGCCTCCTACCTGAGGAGAAGGAGGAGTTGATTTCTCTCATCCGGGAGTATATCGACGTGTTCGCCTGGAATTATGAAGACATGCCAGGTCTTGATCCAAATGTAGCGGTGCATCGTCTCAACATTAAACCGGATGTCAAACCAGTCAAACAACAACAGAGACGGTTTCGTCCGCAAATGATGGAAGCGATCGAAGCTAAAGTCAAAAAGCTCATCGACTCAGGATTCATCCGGGAAGAGCAACACCCGAAATGGCTTGCCAATATCGTCCCAGTCCTTAAGAAGAATGGGAAGATCCGTATATGCATCGACTTTAGGGACCTCAATGCAGCCTGTCCAAAAGATGATTTTCCTCTCCCCATCACGGATGTTATCATTAACAATACATGTGGGTTCGAGAGGATGTCCTTCATGGATGGTTTCTCTGGTTATAACCAGATAAAGATGCATCCAGATGATGAAAAGTATACTGCATTTAGAATGCCTCTCGGCGTATTCTGCTACACAGTCATGCCCTTCGGCTTGAAGAATGCAGGTGCTACATATCAGCGAGCTATGTCGAAGATCTTTTAGGAACATCTCCGAAAGACGGTCGAGTGCTACGTGGATGATTTGGTCATGAAAAGTCATGATAAGAAAGATCACATCAAAGACTTGAAGACCATGTTCGACCTGATGCGGGCCCATCAATTAAAGATGAATCCCACTAAGTCTTTCCTCGGAATGTCTAGCGGCAAATTCCTGGGATTCGTCGTCACCACCAAAGGTATTCACATTGATCCAGATAAAGTGAAGGCGATTAATGAATTGCAACCTCCGAGGAACCTCAAAGAGCTCAGAGGACTGCAAGGGCGATTGGCTTATATCCGTCGGTTTATCTCAAACCTTTCGGGGAAATGCCAACCGTTCTCCAGGCTCACAAAAAAGGGCGTGTCATTCGTATGGGACGACGCTTGTCAAAAGGCATTCGAGAGTATTAAAGAATATCTCTCGAAACCTCCCGTACTCGTTGCACCGAAATCGGGCAAACCGTTCTTGATTTATGTCAAGGCGACGAGCCACTCATTAAGTGCGTTGCTTGCACAAGATGACGATAACGGTCACGAGCAGGCGGTGTATTACTTAAGCCGAACCATAGTGGACGCGGAATCTCGATATCCCATGATTGAGAGAGAATGCCTCGCTTTAGTGTTCTCTATCCAGAAGATGCGGCATTACTTGGTTGGACAGACCATCTATGTCATCTCCAAAGTTAACCCGGTCCGAGTGTTCATGACTCAACCGGCTTCCATGAGCTGGCGGTTAGCGAAGTGGGCTTTACTCTTGTCCCAATATGATTTGCACTTCAAACAGCAGAAGTCAGTAAAAGGGCAAGCTATCTGTGATCTCTTGGCAGCTAATCCAACTACGGACGCCGCAGAGATATATGACGATTTACCTGATGAAACCCACGAAGTCAACGCAACCTCGCACCAACAAGTGTGCCGTTTGTACTTCGACGGTGCTTCACGGGCAGCTAATGTCACAAGTGCTCCTGGGTGTTCTAAGGTCTCCTCCGGAGTTGGAGTTGTCTTAGTTTCCCCAGGAAAACATGTGATGCCTCGAGCCTACTCATTAACCGAGCCATGCTCGAATAATGTGGCAGAGTATAATGTACTGATTATAGGGCTCAATTTTGCCAAAGAGCTGGGGGTTGAGTATCTCAAAGCCTTCGGCGATTCTCAACTAATAGTCAAACAAGTCCAAGGGGAGTACGAAGTCCGAAGTTAGGATTTAATACCATATCACAAGATGGCGGTGGAGCTAGCGGAGTCGTTTGAAGGGTTCTTCATCGAGCACATTCCGCGGTTACAGAACACCCACGCAGATGCGTTAGCAGCTCTAGCTGTTTCTCTGGCACAGCCTCCCGGAACAGAGCAATTTGTTACGGTAGGAACTCACCAACTCTTAGTGCCGCTTTATGATGAAAATGGTAGGGAGGAGGAAGTTCAGGAGGTGCACACAACTCATGCCGAGTTCGAACCCCGAGATTGGCGTTTCCCCATCATCGACTACGTCCTACATGGAATCTTGCCAGAAGACGTGAAGGAAAGAGAGTCAATCAGACGAAGAGCTCCAAGATTCTACTATAATACAGAGAATCGAACGCTGTATCGTAGGGGGTACGATGAACTGCTAGCACGTTGCCTATCGACCAAGGAAGCTGAAGAAGTGCTTAGGGAGGCGCACGAAGGAGAATGTGGCGCACACCAACCTGGCCCCAAGCTTTATGACCGCATCAGAAGAATGGGATATTTTTGGCCCTTCATGATGAGTGATGCGATCACATACGCCCGGAAGTGTCACGCATGTCAAGTACACGCGAATTATATGCACCAACCTCCGGAACATCTACATCCTTCGGTTACGTCATGGCCGTTCGAGACCTGGGGAATGGACATTGTTGGTCCTATAAATCCTCCGTCAGTCAAAGGTGACCGGTTCATCCTGGCCATCACCGATTACTTCTCCAAATGGGCTGAAGCAGTTCCACTCAGAGAAGTCAAGACGAGCAACGTCATTGCATTCACAAGCACCATATCATCTACCGGCATGGTGTTCCAAGACGAATCATACATGACAATGGTCCTCAATTTATCAGCAACGCCTTCATAAGGTTCTGCGAAAAGTTCAAGATTCAGGACGTCTCGTCAACGGCTTATAATCCCACAGCAAACGGATTAGCCGAGGCCTTCAACAAGACTATCATAAAGCTCTTATCAAAGCTTGTGAAAAATAACAAACGAGATTGGGATGATAAGCTCGGTGCAGCTCTATGGGCCTATCGTACAACGGTGCGTACACCAACCGGCGCAACCCCGTATTCATTGGTATACGGATGTGAAGCCGTTCTCCCTTTGGAAATCCAAATTCCATCTCTTCGGATCGCTCTTGCAACCCAAATGATGACCGAAGAACAGCATCAGAAGCGCCTCAAAGAACTTGAGATGCTCGATGAAAAGCGCTTGGAAGCTCAACAGCATATTGAGTTTTACCAAGCCAGAATCTCTCGAGCCTTCGACAAAAAAGTTCGACAGAGGAGTTTTAAGGAAGGGGATCTGGTCTTGACTGAAAGACATCCTACGATCCTTAACTCCAAGAAGAAAGGTAAATTTGAGCCCAAATGGGAAGGACCGTTCATAGTGGAAACAGTCTACTCGAACGGCGCCTATCGCCTAGTCACCAAAGATGGTGACCGACTCATGATGCTAATAAATGGCAAATTTCTGAAAAGATACTACCCTTAGTATCTTCTGAGAAAGAATTGAGGTACCGGGAAGTTCCCGGAAGAATACCACATCGGGGTATTCTTAGGGATAACCCGGTCGCTGATAAACAAGAAACCAATGTTCGAATGCCGAATATTCTTGTTTGTCAGAATCTAACTCTCACAAGCACTCTTTTGCTGAGATGAGATCTAATCATTCGATGGATTGATCTTTCCTCACAAAACTTTCAGTGATTTTTGACTACTCATAGTCTCCACCATACAATTCCCGTTTGGTCAAACCTTACTACAGTAAGGACCAAAGCCAAATTCCCCTTTCGATTCGCCCAAAGAACGAGAGGTCCACAAATCGATCGATCAAACCCTTCTACGGTTAGGATCGTTCTCAAATTTCCCACTTGGTCAAACCTTACTACAGTTAGGACCACAACCAAAATCTCTTCTCGATTCCTCCAATGAACGAGAGGTCCACTTTCAATTCGAGTAACCAAACCTTACGACAGTTAGGGTTATCCGAATCTTTTCGATTCTCGGAGTGGAGATCCCACTCCTAGTTTCACCTGTCGGATTCTGGGGGTGGAGATTCCACCTCGAGTTTCCTTTCCTCCTGAAGATAGAATATAAAATTCTTCCTCTTCAGGTTCAAATGACCAAACCTTACGACAGTTAGGGTCGTTTGAACTTTTCGATTCTCGGAGTGGAGATCCCACTCCTAGTTTCACCTGTCGGATTCTGGGGGTGGAGATCCCACCTCGAGTTTCCTTTCCAACTGAAGATAGAATATAAAATTCTTCCTCTTCAGCAATGGGAGATAGAATATAAAATTCTTCCTCTCCCATTGAGCCTCCTTTCCAATTGAAGATAGAATATAAAATTCTTCCTCTTCAATGCCGGGAGATAGGATATAAAATTCTTCCTCTCCCATTTTCCCCTGTCTTTGCTTTTAGAAAAGACAGAGATGAAGTCAACGTC
>BQKN01054442.1:10259-25774 GCA_022839385.1 Asparagus kiusianus | reverse complement strand
CAGCACTAGCTCTCCTTCCTTGAAGGCTCGGCGCCTGACTTTCTTGTCGAAAGCCTTAGCCATCCGGGCTTGGTAGAACTCGATGTGCTGTTGAGCTTCTAAACATTTGTCGTCCAGTGCTTCAAGCTCAGCGAGTCGTTGTCGATGGTTGTTTTCCACCGTCATTCCCGTTGCCAAGGCGACGCGGAGGGACGGGATCTAAATTTTTAATGGCAATACGGCCTCACAGCCGTATACCAATGAATAGGGCGTGTGGCCAGTCGGTGTGCGAACCGTTGTACGATACGCCCACAAGCTTTCACTAAGTTTTTCGTTCCAGTCGCGTTTGCTGGTGGAGGTTAACTTGGTTAAGATTTTGATGATTGTTTTGTTGAAGGCCTCGGCCAAGCCATTTGCCGATGGGTTATAGGCCGTGGAGGAGAGGTTCGGTATTCGAAACTTGTCGCAGAACCTGTTGAATGCATGGCTAACAAATTGCGTACCATTATCATGAATGATACGTCGGGGTACGCCGTATCGGTAGATGACATGGTGTTTGATGAACTTAATCACGTTGTTAGTCTTGACTTCTCTCAAGGGGATGGCTTCGGCCCATTTAGAGAAGTAGTCAGTGATCGCGAGAATGAAGCGATGACCTCTTGCCGATGGAGGGGATATTGGTCCGACTATGTCCATCCCCCATGCCTCGAAAGGCCACGAAGCCTTGGTCGGGTGCAGGTCTTCAGGCGGCTGATGCATGTAGTTGGCGTGAATCTGGCACTCATGGCAGCGCTTCGCGTAGGCAACTACGTCGTGAACCATCCCAGGCCAGAAGTAGCCTATCCTTCGCAGGCGATCCCAAAGTTTGGGTCCGGGCTGGTGAGCTCCGCAAACGCCGTCGTGGGCCTCGCGCAGAGCTTCTTGTGCTTCTGCTTTTGAGAGACACCGAAGCAACAAGCCATCGTATGATTTTTGATACAACGTCTTGGTGGTCGAATCGTAGTAGAATCACGCAGTGCGTCTCCGGATGGACTCTCGCTCCTTTGCATCTTCGGGCAATACGCCGTATAGGACGTAATCGATGATCGGGAGGCGCCAGTCCTCAGAATTAGGCTGATCCAAAACCTGATGGGTGGCGTTCACTTCTGGGGCATCTTTCAGTCGAAAGAGCCTTCTGCTCGCCACAGTGACCCATTGGGTTGTCCCTAGTGGTTGAGCCAGGTTGGCCGCCAAAGAGGCGAGCGCGTCCGCATGCGTGTTCTTGGATCGCAGCACATGCTCGACGCGGAAGCTCTCGAATGACTCCACTAGTGTGATAGCCGCCTTATGGAGTGGGATCAGGTCTTCGTTCCTAACTTCGTATTCGCCGGTCATCTGTTTAACGATGAGCTGGGAATCGCCGTAAGCTTCGAGATGTCTTATCCCTAGCTCTTTGGCCAACTCAAGCCCGATGAGTAGGGCATTGTACTCAGCCACGTTGTTGGTGCATGGCTCCGTCAAAGAGAAGGCTCGGGGCAGCACGTGGTTATGCGGAGAAGTGAGGACTACCCCCACTCCAGCAATGATAGAACCGTCCATAGCCGCGCGAGACACGCCGTCGAAGAACATCTGCCACACCTCCGGTAACGAAGTTACATTGACTTCGGGCGGTTCGTCTGGCAAATCTTCAAACAAGTCGGTCTTCGCTCCCAGCGGGTGACTAGCCATGAGATCGCATATGGCCTGCCCTTTGGCTGACTTCTGTGGCATGAAATGAATGTCGTACTAGGAGAGCAGCAATGCCCACCTAGCTAGGCGCCAATTTAACGCCGCAGGTTGCGTCAAGAAGACTCGAATGGGGTTCATTCGGGAGATGACATGGATTGTCTGGCCAACCAGGTAGTGTCGCATCTTTTGGATGGCGAACACCAAGGCCAAACATTCTTTCTCGACCATCGGGTACCGTTGTTCGGCGCCTTGCAAGGTCCTACTCAGGTAGTATATGCCTTGCTCGTGGCCGGAGTCATCGTTTTGTGCCAAGAGAGCACCCAAAGAGTGTTCCATGGCGCATATATAGATGAGAAATGGCCTCCCTGAGATTGGTGCGGCGAGGACAGGCGGATTTGAGAGGTAAGCCTTGATGTCCTCAAAAGCCTTCTAACAAGGCTCGTCCCATACGAAGGAGGTGCCTTTCTTCATAAGCTTGGAGAACGGCTGGCACTTGCCCGAAAGATTTGAGATGAATCTTCGGATATAGACCAGTCGTCCCTGAAGACCCCTTAATTCTTTGAGGTTCCGGGGTGGCCGAAGTTCTTGAATGGCTCGCACCTTGTCGGGGTCAATTTGGATCCCCTTCGTGGTGACGACGAAACCGAGGAACTTACCACTAGTCATCCCCAGGAATGATTTCGTGGGATTCATCTTGAGCTGGTGAGCCCTCATGAGTTCGAACATCGTCCTCAAGTCTTGAAGGTGGTCGCCTTTATGGTGACTTTTCACGACCAGATCGTCCACATAGCACTCCACTGTCTTTCGCAGGTGCTCTCGAAAGATCGTGCTCATGGAGCGTTGATAGGTTGCGTCGGCATTCTTGAGTCCGAAGGGCATGACCGTGTAGCAGTACACCCCCATAAGAGTTCTGAATAAGGTGTGTTTTTCGTCCTCGGGGTGCATTTTGATTTGATTGTACCCCAAGAACCCGTCCATGAAGGACATCCTCTCGAACCCGCACGTGTTGTCAATGATGACATCCGTGATGGGCAGGGGAAATTCGTCTTTGGGGCACGCAGCGTTGAGGTACCTAAAGTCGATGCAGATGCGGATCTTACCATTTTTCTTCAGCACTGGAACAATGTTGGCCACCCAGTCGGGGTGCTGTTCCTCTCTGATGAAGCCGGATTCGATGAGTTTCTTTACTTCGGCCTCGATCGCCTCCATGATCTGGGGGCGAAACCGCCTTTGCTGTTGTTTGACTGGTTTGGCGTCTGAGCTGATGTTGAGGTGATGCGTGGCGACCCGCGGATCCAAGCCAGGCATGTCCTCATAATTCCATGCGAAGACGTCGATGTATTCCCGTATGAGGGCAATGAGATCCTCTTTTTCTTAAGGAGGCAAGCTACCGCTGATGAATATGGGCTTAGGATTTGCGTCAGTGCCCATGTTTACCTGGAGAATTTCGTCTTTGGTGGGTGGTTCCCGTTGCTCGAAGCGACTACTCCACTGGGCGTTAACATGGCGATCCCACGTCTCGTCATAGAGTGGAAGTTGTTCATCTGCCGTCATTTCGGTGGGATCCATTGTAGCCATGTTGACTGTGAGGTTATCGAACAGGTCCCTCACGCTGACATCCGAGTCCCATGCTAAGGTTACTGACGATTGATCCCCTGAACATGCGTAGTCGGAATCTTCGTTGACGTGGAAACACAAGTCCGACGAGGAGGAGTAGCCTAAGCCTCTCCTAGTCCTGTTAAAGTAATTCGAGGGTTTCCCTTTAGGTACGTAAGCGGGTCAGATAACCGTCTTACGTCCCCGGCCGTAATTTAGGCCCTCTAAACGAGTGAGATCATACCCCATGTCGCTCATCATGCGTCTCGCAATTCGACTGTATTGCGAAAACTGGGGCGCGGGATCCTCGTCTTCAGACTCGTCCCATAGCGTGCGCAGGGGATGATCAATTCGACCGAAGATAATATCTTTTCGATAGTTGTTCTGGGCTGGCACGATGAACACAGCTTGTGATGGCTTGATCGGCTGTGTTTTGGCGATGTATGACGAGCATACGGGCAAGTGCAGGGAAGGATCACGGTAGAGTTCTGACCATAGGTCTGGGTTCCTCATCCTCAGACGTAGAACAAGACGACACATAAGCAAAGTCGGATTTTTCATTGATGACAATCTTCTCCGCCTGAACAGCGTTGGTTACATGATGACTCTCATAACCGATTACAATTGACTCGAAGTCGTTTAGGATTAGATTGTCGCCATACTCAGGCTCGCTGTCCGCCTCGTTGCCGCTCTCTGGTTCTTCAACCGGCGGTTTGACGGGATCCTGATACAGCAAGGAGTCCGTGAAATAGTTCTCGACACCTTTGAAGGGCTGTTTATCGGCCACTACCGTCCTCACTTGCCGGTAGTCGTCTACGTACTTGAGGCATTGGTGTAACGTAGATGGGACAATTCGGTTGGCATGGATCCACGGACGTCCCAGGAGTACGTTGTAGGAAGGCTCGACATCGATGACATAGTAGGTCACCTCTGTCTTCATATCGCCTATTCGGCATTTCAGGCGGATTTTGCCCAACGGCCGCGTCCCCGTGGCGTTAAAGCCAAAAATGATCGTGGTGGTCGAGGACAAACGCTTTGGCGGTATCCCCAAGTGCTTGATCAATTTCAGGGGTACGATGCTCAACGCAGAACCCGGGTCGACTTGGATCCGGTCCACTTTTGCCGATCCGACGTATCTCGTGAAGTACAGCGGTCGATCATGAGACGTGCTCTTGATGAGCATGTCTTCAGGAGTGAAAGTGATGCACGGGACTCGTCTCTCAGAGACTTGGCAGCAGGTCGTGCATTCTCGTTCCGCTTCTGCCTCTTTCGAGAAATGGGTGACGAATGCCTCTGAGTCGGCCAAAGCCTCTTGCAGGGCTTCGCGAGTAGACCTGGACAACCGAAGGAGGTCATACATGGTGATTCGTGCCGGGATGCTTTTTAGCTGTGCGAGCACGTTAAATCGGAAAGGTTGGCGGTTCGAGCTTGGCCCATCTGGGTTGGGAGGAGTCATCGCGGCTGGCCTCTTGGGAGGTCCTGCCGGGTTCTCTGCCCTCGTGGGATATTCTTTGGCGAATTTCTTTCCTGCCCTCGTGGTGAAGACATTGGTGTCCTCCTCGGAATCGGTAAGGGCGGCTATCGCTACGCTGTCTCTATCTGGAATGGCAGAGACAACGTTGCAATGTTTTCCCTTGGCCTCTTTCGAAGGCCTTGCAGTCCATTGTTCATCGTTGAGGAGGTCTAGATGGACCCACATTATCTGTCCCGATGGCAGGGTCTGTGGGACCAAGCCCTTCTCCCGCTGGTTGTGAGGATCGTCGTTGGTGATCTTCAAAACCGCCTTAGGGATAGGAACTACCCCCGCCGGAGCTCGAACCTCTGGGAGATCTGTCCCAAAGCTCAAGGTGATCATGTTCGTGGTCACCTGCTTTTGGACTTTCTCCTTCTTCAAGACCCCCGCGTCGTAGAGGGCCTGGAGTTTGTCCTTGAGGACGTAGCACTTGGTCGTGTGGTGACCAAGGAACCTATGATAAGCACAGTAACTCGGATCATCGGTTTTGTTAGCCTCCTCAGGCTTCGTGGCTTTTGGCAGTTTGATTCAACCGCTCTTGAGCAGAGTATCGAACGTTGCCACCACCTGGTCTTCTTTGAAGTCATACTGTCGCGGAGGGTGCTGCTCGAACTGTCTAGGCTTTGGCCTTTGGGTAGTCTTTGGAACTGGGACGGAATCGACTGCCATGATCTCTTTTCCTCTTGTTCGAGGGGGATTCTTCGGTGCAGCCGGTTCTGTGGCTCCCTTCTTGGGTTGCGGTTCTTCGGCCTCCAGCCTCTTGATCATGTTTTCCACCTGTTCGCCTTGACGCACAAGCTCCTTCTACGTCCGAGTTTCTACCACGCCTATCTTAGACAAAATATGGATCGATAGGTTGTTGCGGCACATCTCGATCAGTGTTGACTCGGAGACTTGGGCCGACAGTGAACGGACCGATTCCGGAATCTTTTCACGAAGTTATTGACCGACTCCGACTTTTGTTGCTTTTCAGCAAGGAGAGTGGCCATCGAAACTTCCGTATCATCGTCGAATAAGTGGGCCAAAAAGAGCCTTTCGACATCGGCCCACGATTTGATGGAGCCGGGTTCCATCTTACGGAACCATTCAAAGGCCACCCCTTTGAGGGTGCCTATGAATAGTCGCGTGAGAATGGCATCGTTCCCCGTAAGGAATCCAGTTTGCGCCATGAAGTAGTAGATGTGCTGCGAGGGTGAACCCTTGCTGTCAAACTGCACCAAGCTGATTGGCTTGAACTTCGCTGGGTATGGGACCATATCCCATTCGATAGGGTAGGGACGGACCACCCCCAGCTTGTTCATGTTTTGCTGAAGCTTCAGCGTATTGAGCTGGTCTTGGAACTCATCGAACCTCTTGTCACGGGTGCTACCCCCGGTGTGCGACGTCCCTAGCGACGTCTTGGAAGAGTAATCGGATTGCGGATTACTGTTGTCTTCCATTTCTGTCGCCGAACGGTGGGGAGGTACCCACTCTTTATCCTCAGTTCGCCGGGGTAAGGGGCGTTGGACTCTTTTCTTCTTCTTGTTCTTGTTCAGAAGTTGCGCCATCATCTCTCGTAGAGAGTCGATGGTCGCCTGCTGCTCCTCCAGCTTTTGAGCCACCGTCTGCTTGTGGGCGAGCTCGGTCATGTGTACCCCCGCCGGCGCGTCCTGACTCGAGTGTGAGGTTTGGGACGTGGCTGTCGCCGAATGAACTTCGTCCTCGCCGTAGGAGGGAGGGACTAGGGTAGAGTAGTCAAACCCGATGCTCGCTCCCTTGCGACTACGGGGTCGCTGGTATATGCCGCCTTGGCTGCGTCGGGCGAACCGAGGATTGGGTCCCAGAATGGAATCTGAATCCAGGGAATCGGAAAATACCGCCTTGCCCTTGTCCGTCATGTTGATTGTGGCGGACAAGAGCTCTAGGTCGTCAGTAGCGCGACCTTTTTGACGGCGGCGCCTCTGGCGAGTAGATTTCGGTCGAGAAGATCGTCGAGAGAGCCTCTCGAACACTGAAGGTTTCGCCGTCTCCATACATTGACAGTCGGCGAGGACCGTTTAGATGAACCTTTCGTAGTGGCACTGAGGATTCGCCTTCCGTATAGTGCGTTTGTGAGTTAGGTAATCCCGGAGATCTTTCGCGGAAGACTGGCGAATGCTCCCAAGGTTCGATGGGTCGCCTGTGTGATCGCACAAGAAGTTCTGGGATGCACCCCCTGCTGTACACTGGGCGGAACGTCTCGATGTAGGAGTTGGGCGAGTTTGCCTTGGCAGGCGAACTCTCGCGTCTGAGCGAACTCCAACATATGGGCGAGATTCAACCCTTCGCTCGCGTGGGCGAATGGGCGATTCCTCGTCCATCGGTTTGCCTCTGGAGCTATCTGTCAGGTGGTCGGGGCAAGACCCGCCCACTTTCGAGGATTTGCCTGCGCGGGCAGACCCGCGCGCTCGCGATGGTTTATTCGCATCAGGGATTTGACCTGAGAAGCGAAGTTCACCTGAGCAGGTGGCCTGATCTTTATCCGTTGGTGCCCCTGATTTGGAAGGCCCTCCGGTGTAAGATGAGTTGCCTTCTCGCCGATGGCGAGCTCTTCTTGAGAGAAGAGTGTCCGCGTGGACTGTGGCAGTATGAATCATGTCGGAATGAATTGGTGTCTCTTTCGGGACGGGCGTTACTGAGGGTCGTTTGGCGACCCACTTAGCAGGCCCTTGCCCCGTGCTCTCGATCTGGGGCTCGGCCTCGAGAGGCTTTGGGGCGGGTTTCCCTGTTGAGACTTGGGTAGAGCCTTCTGGCGCGGGAGTTTTGACCGTCTGAGGTCGGCTCTTGTGCACGACTCTGTGGCGCTTGCGGGACGCTTCGCCACCGGAAGAAGAGGAAGACAAGTACTCTTCGTACTTGACCTGGTCAAACTCGATCTCTAGGGACTCCACTGTCGTCCCAACAGCAACCTCGTCAAACTGAGCTACCACCATTTTACTAGAGGAAATAGCTTCTCCCACTGTGGTCGCCATCTTCTGTAGGTGTAATTTTTGATCTCCCGAAAACAGGGAACTTCGTTTGTATTGATAAGAAGGCTTATTACAAACTAATAATCAAATGATTACAACAGAAGCAGAGGGAAGGCCCTCTTTGTTTAATCGTGGGGACTTTAAGGTAGCTCCAGGATGCTTCGCTCGGTGCTCGTGCCGAGTTTGCTTCCCTTGGACGATTCGACCGAGGTTGTCGGAGAGCTTCAGTACTCAGTAGAAGCTCAGGGTGAAGGAGTTCGTCTTTTCTGGCTCGCCGACGATCAGGGCTCGGAGCTAGGAGATGGCGCTGTAATGCAAGGGTATGCAGAAAGCCTCTTCCTCTCTTGATTGATCAATCGATCGCTCCCTCCCAAGTTGCTGAAAGAAGCCTTTTAATGGGAGAGAGACAGTTTGGCTGTTCCTGGAATTATGGGATGTGACCATACATTGTTCAGAGACATTCTGCTGTTCCTCTGTGTTGCCAGCGGTCATTCGAGGAGCCGCATGTTGCGTCACGTCGCGTAGGAGTGGGAAAGCCCCTCCTCGTATCTGTGACAGCGGCTGCCAGATACTTGAGTGGATCTGACCAGCTCATCGAGCGCCGGCGGCTCTTGCTCCCGGTTTGGACGAGTGAGGTAAGCAGCATTTATGAGGGTGCAGGCTGCTCTGGCAGCTGTCTGTTTACCCGCGCTACGAGCCACCGAGTGGCCATCTGACGGTCCTGGGGTCCTGTGCCTTCTCTCCTCTCCCTATGTCTTGATAGAGGCGGGAGAATGGACGTCTCGTGCCTGAGTGGGCTCCAGATAGCTTGCTGCGCGCCGACGGCTTCGGCTCTCCATTCTGATGGGTGAGGTGACCTGCATTTATGAGTATGCAGGCCGGTCCGGCGCCTGTCTTGTTCGCTTGAATTGCGGGCGGCCGTCTGACGAATCTGGAGCACTGTGCTCCCTCCCCTCGCATCGCGGGAAGTAGGGAAGGCTTGTCCCTGGAAACCCGGCTTTCGACTCTCGTAGGTAGACGTGGCCCTCTGTGGGCGGGTTTAGTATATGAGGGCGGATTTGAACCCCTGCGAGCGGGTTTGGCTCATGAGGGCGGATTCGAACCCCTGCGAGCGAATTTGGCTCATGAGGGCGGATCCATTCTACTAGTGGGTCCATGTGACTTGGCGCGTGAGGGCCCAGGTGTGCTGTCGAGCCCGTTTCATGGTTACACTCCATTCCTCGTCTCAGTGGATGGTCTTGACTTATGGGCGAATTTGTTCGCTAATCCGCCGCGGTAATTTTTACCGTCTACAAGACCCCCTTCAAAGTTTTCAGACCAAAACCAACTTACGTGTGGTCTGGAACACTTTGAATAAAGAAGTTTTGGGCGGACTAAGCGCATTAAGATTTTTAGCAAACCCTCAGCTATCAACGGGTTTGGTCTGCCTTTACCGATTACCGTTTGAATCGGGCTAGTCATACTATTCCCCTCAGTATGATGAGTTGTCGAGTGGTTTCTCTTAGGCTTAATGCTAAGATTTCTACTCTGACCCCTAGCCGCCTGGGGCGCGGGTCTAAACAAAGTCACTTTGTTGGTTTCGAAATTTTGGGCAAATCGCCTGTTTCCCAAGGGTGGGTGAGTCATGCAGGTGAAGTTGGGCTTTGATGGCAAAATTTTTGACTGTCTTGCGGATTTCATTCAAGTTTTTGCCGTCGAGACCTTTCCCTCGGGCGAAAGTAGGCCTAACGTGAGCAAACCACGTGTCCACCGGCGGGGCTTCGTGCCTTTCCAGCTAAGGCGGCGTGGCTTTATCGTGATTCGACAGTTCGACATCCACTCCGTGCGCCTCGTTCTGATCGTGGTCGTGGTTTTCGAATCTAACCGTCGGATGCAACCGCCAATCTCGGTTCTTTCAATGTACCGAGGGTGATCTGGGCCGTCGAATTTGATCGTGGCCACGTCTCTTGTCCGTTAGGGTTTTCGCCTTTCGAGGGCAATCGAGACCACGTGGATAACTCCGCCCTTTTAAACCATCCGTTTTCGTCCTTTGGGAGTTGCCGTGCTCTCGAATCTTAAAAAAAAACTTCCAAGGAAAGAATTCCCGCTTTATCCTTCAATGGCCCCAAGATCTAAGAGGTGCAAAGTGAGGGGCGCAGGCCCCGGACGCTATTCCGACCGTCTCTCCGTCGGCATGCCTGCCAGTGCTCCGGAGCCGCGCTCAGGTAAGTCGATGGGTTCGCTGGACGACCCCATGTAGGTTCTAGGCGTCGGATTGAGGGTCGCTCATTATCCCAAAATCCCGCCGTCCTTTGCTAGCTTCCCCAATTTGGGGCAAAGTTAGCTCTATTTGCCTTTAGAGGGTGATTTCTGTCTCCGCGAGCGAACTCAACCTTTAGCGGGAAGGAGGTGAACTCGCTTTTCGATAGGCGAGTTCGGCCCTTTCCTGGTAGAGAGGAGTGTTGTCTGTGCGGATAGACCTTGTTCGAAGTGGGTTTCCCCTTTCGACAGGCGATTTTGCCCGTCCCTGTTTGATGGGCGACTTTGCCCTTACAGCGGATTTTGTCTTGATTGATTTTTTTCTTTCTTGCAGCGACCTTTTCCGATGAGGCTTTTCCGGAGGGTGTGGCCGTTGGCCACGCCGGGGGTACGAACTATACGGCACCTCCTCGATTTCCCTCTTTGGCTCCAGTACCCGTGTTCACCGCCGATAAGCCAAATGACCTGATAAAGAGGGTCACAGACGGTCATCACTTGACACTACGCGAGTTGACGACCGACGCGGCGCTGACAGATGATGCCAGGGCGGAGCTGCCAAAACCTCAGTTCTTATTCGGCGATGCGATGACTGATCCTTCTGTTCTACTGCTCAAAGAGGGCAGGTGGTTCCGCACGGTAGAGGGGACTCGTTACTACCTTCCCAGCATGTCGAGAGGGTTTTTGATTGTCGAGCTACGGTCCCTCACGGTTCCCCGGGCGATGAACTGGGATTTGACCCTAACTCAGGACGGGGTCACTTGTGGCGTCTTTACGGGCTCTACGGCTGGGTATGGAGTGAAGAGTTCATGCAAGCGCGTGACAGGTCTGCGCCCTGGCTTACTATCCGCTGAACCGCCTGCGGGGGAGTCGACAGCGGTAGCGGAGACCTTCCGTCACCGCTTCTTCTGAGCCGGTGGGAGCTTTCCCCCGAAGGACTTCAGAGCCCCGAGGTGGGTCTATTCTGCACCCGGTAGCGACACTTGGTAGTCCAAGATCACCGACTATGTTCTGGCCGAGAATGCTGACCTCAAGAATACAGAGCTGTATGTGGCCATCGAAGCCACTCGACATGGCTTGCAGATCAATGCTTCTCAGTTCCACAGCATCTTGGAACTGTATTGTGCGGAAAGCGGCACATTTTTCACCCCGAACGGTGAGCTGGGCATCACCCCTCACGAGATGTACGACGTGTCGGGGTTGCCTCTGGGAGACTTTCCTTACGAGGAGTACGTCCCCGATCAAGATGAGATCGATCAACTGTCAAACCATTCGCCTTTGGCGGTTAAAACTCTGTGGGAGTTACTCTGCCACTATCACATCTGCCTCATTACCTTAGGGGCAGCGGATCATAAAGGGAAGAAGAAGAGGACTCCGGGGATCAGCCACAAGAATTGGGCTGATTATCTGTTCCCGAGGAACGATGTTAAGGGGAAGCCTGCTCTCCCGTTAGGCGAATGCGACCAGTCCGAAGTGGAGGCGAGGACAGCACCATGACTCTCGACCGTGACGAGGGCGGGTTTAAGTCTGGTACGGTCCTCCACTCATTTCACCATCAGGCGAAGTCCCCCATCTCCGGGAAGGCTCTGTTCGCGGGGTACCTCATGTTATGGTTGAAGAGGTGCGTAATCCCCACTCACTCTTTTGAGGCTCTTCCTGCGGAGGTTGTGTATCCGGCGGTTTGCTTAGCTCACGGGAAGTCTTACTCCCTGGTATCGGCGATGATAGCGTGCATTCATCGGGGTCTCCGCACTCTGACGGCCCAATTCTGCCGTGTGTCGGTTCTCGACGAGGGGGAAGGAAAGGTTTTCAGAACCCCCAATCCTAGGGTGGGGTTGCTATACACCTACCTGATGGCGTGGTTCGTATACCACTGTGAATGTTTGATGAGCACCCCAGCGACGCTTCCAGGAGACAAGTTCGTCCCATTCGTCCAGCGTTTGGAGAGGTGCTCCTGGAAATGCAAGGACATCCCCGATGCACGGAAGACGCTCTCCCACTTTGGGCATTATAATTTTCACCACTCATTTCCTTATTTCAGTGGGGGAGGATATGGAGAATCCCTCAGGGATGCGCTAACGGCGGATCATTACACAGTTCTCCCTCGTGGTGCCTTTCGCTGGTTTGTAAACATCCGGCCGGGGTACCACATTTTACGAACGAGTTCTACGTGCTATCTAGAGTCGTACATCCCTTGCAGGTTCGCCCGCCAGTTTGGGTATGACCAACTGTACGTGGGCAACGCCAATCCCCATCTGCACTTTGAAGGAGGGCTGGTGGACGGAGCTCGGGGATGGTTCTGGACTCACGCTGGCGGTACCAATGCCCGCTTTGAGTTACCCGCGAAGGATCGTGATTTGCACCACACGCTCTCGTACTGCTGGTGGTATCAGGGCGCCAGCGCCAATCCTGCTGACTTCTGGTTTTAGAGCTCGTGTCTGACGGAGCACGGGCGTCGTCCAAGGGGAGCTGCCCGTCCTTCGAGGCGGAGGGGCCATGCAACTGCTAAGTGTTTGTGGAAAAATTTGTAACAAGAAAGAGAAATAGTAAAAGAATTGTATTTGATTTATTCTCTCTAACTGCTTAGAAAAAGAATGTTTACAACTCTCTCAACTCTCAATTACAATTTGAATTCCTGAATACAAAAGAGAAGAGAAGGAATTTGATTATCTTCTTTGTTTAAATCTGGGTTCTTCACGGTGGCGATGGAGTGCTTCCTTCGAATGCTTGCGTCGAACTTGCTCTCCGTTGACGATCCGAATGTCTTGATTCACTGGAACGATATCTCCTCCTCACGATTTGACGTTGTGGAGGACTTGCGTGGCAAGTTTTAGAACTCTGAACGAGTTTGAAACTCTATCAAACAGTTGATTTAACCGAAAGTCGGTTATAAGCCAAGGATGAAGAAGCTCCTCGTTGCTGATCTCCAAAGCTCCAGTAATTCCCCCCCAAGATCTCTTCTTTACTGCCCAAGAGAAGGATCAAGGATCCAGCCCCGAACTGAATTGATTTTTAGTTATTTATAGAGGATTAAGGGGTATAACCGCCCCCTTAATTCGCTCCTAAGTGGGGCTAATGGGATGTAACTGCCCCCTTAAATCACTCCTGAGTGGAGTTGTGATCCCCTCAGATCGTGGGAAACGGTTTTGAAACCGCTCAGCTCGTGTTTGAACGAGTCAAACGCAAATCCTGCATTCTGGCATGAATTCTGCACTTAAACGTAACGTCTGGAGGCTCGGACGCAGCGTCTTATTGGAAGCTGCGTTTGGCAGCTTTGAAGCTGCGTTTGGCAGCGGATGGAAGCTGCGTTTGGCAGCGGATGGCAGCTGCATTTGGCAGCGGTGATGAGCTGCGTTTGGCAGCTTGGAAGCTACGTTTGTGCTGCGTTAGTGGCCGAGCTTGAGCTGCGTTTGAGCTGCGTTCGTGGCCAAGCTTGAGCTGCGTTTGAGCTACGTTTGGCAGCTTTGAACGCGGTGCATCTTGATGCTGGTACGCGGGGAGGACTTCCACGTCTTGGTTTGAAGAGACCGTTGATTTGTAGTCTCTTTCTGTTAGAGCACTGCAAAGATCGTCGTTTTGTAAT
This sequence comes from Asparagus kiusianus, assembly GCA_022839385.1. Lineage (NCBI taxonomy): Eukaryota > Viridiplantae > Streptophyta > Magnoliopsida > Asparagales > Asparagaceae > Asparagus > Asparagus kiusianus. The sequence continues at coordinate 12,174 of BQKN01054442.1, read as the reverse complement.
CTTTGCTTTAGCTCTTTGATATGTGAGAGTCGTCAGATTGTAACTCCCGATATTAATTGTGAAGACTATTGATTAGAGCTTTCATCAGTTGTCGTGAAGGTCGTCAGATTGTAACCTTCAGCGATCTACGTGAAAGTCTTCAAATTGTAGCCTTCTGGAAGTCGTCAAATTGTAATTTTCATCATCGGTGTTTGATGGGGATCAGCTATCTATTGTGATTTTTAGACAGCCTACACCAAGGAGCGGCTCATGGAGGATCCTGCAGAAGACCCTGAGGGTGAAGACGCGGGTACAGATGAATCCGAGGCGCCCGAGACGCGGGCTCCTCTTCCCAGTCTTCCATTGGATCCTCATGGCGAGCGGAGGGAGCCTGTTGAGTTAACCCGGGCGAGTAAGCGCCTGGAGCAAGCCTGGAGCGCGATCGCTGGGCGCATGGGGATGCCTCTCCTATCTCCGAGCAGTTCGCTGCTTTCTAAGCGGCAGCAGGAGGCGGCTGAAAGTTCTGGAGCAGAAGTGGCCAAGAAGGCCCGTAGCGAGGGGACGGCGGAGGTTACTCCCCCTATCGTGTCGGAGGCAGTCCCAAGAGACACCCCTCCGAGGCCTGATGTAAGACCGCCGGCGGGGGCTTTGACGACCCCTTCGTCAGCGCCCGGAGGTAACTTTCTAGTGTGATAGTTTAGTGCACGAAGTCGGGCGTACACCCTCTGATCGTTGATTTTGGATCTGTGCAGGTACAATCGAGCGAGTGATCCCCATCCCTTCTGACGAGGAGGAAGAGAGTGGAGACAGAGGAGAACTCGGGGGTTCAGGTAAGCGTAGACTTTAGCGTTGTTAGCCCTTCCATGCTAGGGGGTTTTTGTTAACGTTCCCTTTACACTTGTAGCCGAAGTCCCTCACACAGCTGCTGGCAAGGAGGATCCCCCCACTTGGACGGATCACTCAGGCGAATCAGAGGCAGATGATGACGACGTATCGATCCATGAGGCACTGTCGAGCGAAGAGGAAATGTCGGCTCGTGCGAGCCAGCAAGAGGGGACCTTCACCCTCGAGGGGGAACCGATTGGGGGCGAATCCCCTGCGCGAGAGCCTCCTGTTCAAATGGGGACAACTGTTGGGCTGGTGGCCACTTCCTCGCCTGTGGTGACTAGCGAAGCCGCGACCGCCACGCTGATGGCGTCGGCGGTTACACACCGGCTTTGGCGGCTCCCATCGCTGTTACTGCGGTCATGACCACGAGCACTTCGATCGCAACTTTGCTTTCGGTAGAGGAGGCCACTCTCTCTCCCTTGGAACGCTTGCGAAAGAGGCAGGCGACATGAACCCTGACTAACTTCCAAGACACTTTGGCCGACTACATCAAGCTGGCCTTGGAAGAGAGTTGCCCTTGATGGCTGTCATCACCCGCGAAGGTGACGATGCCGGTGATAATCGAGTCGTTCAGGGATGTAGGAATATGACGATCGATCGTTGTAGGAGCCCTCACGTGGTAGGCTGCTACCCATCAGTTACCCTAAGGAAATATTAGGATAGCTGGAATAGGTCAAATAGTTCAGGGACGTAGGAGTGTGACTATCGACCGAAGCAATAACACGTCGTGTGGTAGGTTATCACTTAGGCTATGCTATTCGTAGGAATAGCAGCGCCAGTCATCGAAGGTAATCATTAACCTGATAAAGCTTTGTTGCGATCGGAGCAACTATGGGGTCTTACCCTCTCGTTGAGGGAGACTGATAAGTCGGTTCGGTTAGGGGTGACAGTTAACATAACCGAGTTGTTTGCCGCGATATGAGCGACTTTGGTGAATTCACCGTCCTATTGGGGAGGGTTGGCGAATTGACTTTCGATCCTGCCGCGATATGAACGACTAGAGTGGATCCGCCATCTTATTGGGGAAGATTGGCGAATTGTATTGTGT
>BQKN01054442.1:0-10249 GCA_022839385.1 Asparagus kiusianus | reverse complement strand
TCCGCCATCTTATTGGGGAAGAATGGCGAATTGAATTGAGTCTGTCGCGATATGAGCGACTTTAGTGGATCCGCCATCTTATTGAAAAAGATTGGCGAACTGAACTCTGAGTGGGGTCTATCGCCAGAGTGGGTAAAGTAGGGATAGTTTAGCCTCGTATACCAGTTGGAGGATCTGAGGACCAGTTTAGACTCATGCACTCGTGGGAGTTGGTGAAGAAGGACTAAGGGTAGTACTTCTTCAGATACTTGCCGTTGATGGGCATCATGATCTTATCGCCATTAGGCTTGACAAGGCGATAGGCGCCGTTCGAGTAGACTGTCTCTATTACGAACGGTCCTTCCCATTTGGGCTGAAATTTGCCCTTCTTCTTGGAGGTGAGAATCATTGGTCGGTGAACGGTCAGCACTAGCTCTCCTTCCTTGAAGGCTCGGCGCCTGACTTTCTTGTCGAAAGCCTTAGCCATCCGGGCTTGGTAGAACTCGATGTGCTGTTGAGCTTCTAAACATTTGTCGTCCAGTGCTTCAAGCTCAGCGAGTCGTTGTCGATGGTTGTTTTCCACCGTCATTCCCGTTGCCAAGGCGACGCGGAGGGACGGGATCTAAATTTTTAATGGCAATACGGCCTCACAGCCGTATACCAATGAATAGGGCGTGTGGCCAGTCGGTGTGCGAACCGTTGTACGATACGCCCACAAGCTTTCACTAAGTTTTTCGTTCCAGTCGCGTTTGCTGGTGGAGGTTAACTTGGTTAAGATTTTGATGATTGTTTTGTTGAAGGCCTCGGCCAAGCCATTTGCCGATGGGTTATAGGCCGTGGAGGAGAGGTTCGGTATTCGAAACTTGTCGCAGAACCTGTTGAATGCATGGCTAACAAATTGCGTACCATTATCATGAATGATACGTCGGGGTACGCCGTATCGGTAGATGACATGGTGTTTGATGAACTTAATCACGTTGTTAGTCTTGACTTCTCTCAAGGGGATGGCTTCGGCCCATTTAGAGAAGTAGTCAGTGATCGCGAGAATGAAGCGATGACCTCTTGCCGATGGAGGGGATATTGGTCCGACTATGTCCATCCCCCATGCCTCGAAAGGCCACGAAGCCTTGGTCGGGTGCAGGTCTTCAGGCGGCTGATGCATGTAGTTGGCGTGAATCTGGCACTCATGGCAGCGCTTCGCGTAGGCAACTACGTCGTGAACCATCCCAGGCCAGAAGTAGCCTATCCTTCGCAGGCGATCCCAAAGTTTGGGTCCGGGCTGGTGAGCTCCGCAAACGCCGTCGTGGGCCTCGCGCAGAGCTTCTTGTGCTTCTGCTTTTGAGAGACACCGAAGCAACAAGCCATCGTATGATTTTTGATACAACGTCTTGGTGGTCGAATCGTAGTAGAATCACGCAGTGCGTCTCCGGATGGACTCTCGCTCCTTTGCATCTTCGGGCAATACGCCGTATAGGACGTAATCGATGATCGGGAGGCGCCAGTCCTCAGAATTAGGCTGATCCAAAACCTGATGGGTGGCGTTCACTTCTGGGGCATCTTTCAGTCGAAAGAGCCTTCTGCTCGCCACAGTGACCCATTGGGTTGTCCCTAGTGGTTGAGCCAGGTTGGCCGCCAAAGAGGCGAGCGCGTCCGCATGCGTGTTCTTGGATCGCAGCACATGCTCGACGCGGAAGCTCTCGAATGACTCCACTAGTGTGATAGCCGCCTTATGGAGTGGGATCAGGTCTTCGTTCCTAACTTCGTATTCGCCGGTCATCTGTTTAACGATGAGCTGGGAATCGCCGTAAGCTTCGAGATGTCTTATCCCTAGCTCTTTGGCCAACTCAAGCCCGATGAGTAGGGCATTGTACTCAGCCACGTTGTTGGTGCATGGCTCCGTCAAAGAGAAGGCTCGGGGCAGCACGTGGTTATGCGGAGAAGTGAGGACTACCCCCACTCCAGCAATGATAGAACCGTCCATAGCCGCGCGAGACACGCCGTCGAAGAACATCTGCCACACCTCCGGTAACGAAGTTACATTGACTTCGGGCGGTTCGTCTGGCAAATCTTCAAACAAGTCGGTCTTCGCTCCCAGCGGGTGACTAGCCATGAGATCGCATATGGCCTGCCCTTTGGCTGACTTCTGTGGCATGAAATGAATGTCGTACTAGGAGAGCAGCAATGCCCACCTAGCTAGGCGCCAATTTAACGCCGCAGGTTGCGTCAAGAAGACTCGAATGGGGTTCATTCGGGAGATGACATGGATTGTCTGGCCAACCAGGTAGTGTCGCATCTTTTGGATGGCGAACACCAAGGCCAAACATTCTTTCTCGACCATCGGGTACCGTTGTTCGGCGCCTTGCAAGGTCCTACTCAGGTAGTATATGCCTTGCTCGTGGCCGGAGTCATCGTTTTGTGCCAAGAGAGCACCCAAAGAGTGTTCCATGGCGCATATATAGATGAGAAATGGCCTCCCTGAGATTGGTGCGGCGAGGACAGGCGGATTTGAGAGGTAAGCCTTGATGTCCTCAAAAGCCTTCTAACAAGGCTCGTCCCATACGAAGGAGGTGCCTTTCTTCATAAGCTTGGAGAACGGCTGGCACTTGCCCGAAAGATTTGAGATGAATCTTCGGATATAGACCAGTCGTCCCTGAAGACCCCTTAATTCTTTGAGGTTCCGGGGTGGCCGAAGTTCTTGAATGGCTCGCACCTTGTCGGGGTCAATTTGGATCCCCTTCGTGGTGACGACGAAACCGAGGAACTTACCACTAGTCATCCCCAGGAATGATTTCGTGGGATTCATCTTGAGCTGGTGAGCCCTCATGAGTTCGAACATCGTCCTCAAGTCTTGAAGGTGGTCGCCTTTATGGTGACTTTTCACGACCAGATCGTCCACATAGCACTCCACTGTCTTTCGCAGGTGCTCTCGAAAGATCGTGCTCATGGAGCGTTGATAGGTTGCGTCGGCATTCTTGAGTCCGAAGGGCATGACCGTGTAGCAGTACACCCCCATAAGAGTTCTGAATAAGGTGTGTTTTTCGTCCTCGGGGTGCATTTTGATTTGATTGTACCCCAAGAACCCGTCCATGAAGGACATCCTCTCGAACCCGCACGTGTTGTCAATGATGACATCCGTGATGGGCAGGGGAAATTCGTCTTTGGGGCACGCAGCGTTGAGGTACCTAAAGTCGATGCAGATGCGGATCTTACCATTTTTCTTCAGCACTGGAACAATGTTGGCCACCCAGTCGGGGTGCTGTTCCTCTCTGATGAAGCCGGATTCGATGAGTTTCTTTACTTCGGCCTCGATCGCCTCCATGATCTGGGGGCGAAACCGCCTTTGCTGTTGTTTGACTGGTTTGGCGTCTGAGCTGATGTTGAGGTGATGCGTGGCGACCCGCGGATCCAAGCCAGGCATGTCCTCATAATTCCATGCGAAGACGTCGATGTATTCCCGTATGAGGGCAATGAGATCCTCTTTTTCTTAAGGAGGCAAGCTACCGCTGATGAATATGGGCTTAGGATTTGCGTCAGTGCCCATGTTTACCTGGAGAATTTCGTCTTTGGTGGGTGGTTCCCGTTGCTCGAAGCGACTACTCCACTGGGCGTTAACATGGCGATCCCACGTCTCGTCATAGAGTGGAAGTTGTTCATCTGCCGTCATTTCGGTGGGATCCATTGTAGCCATGTTGACTGTGAGGTTATCGAACAGGTCCCTCACGCTGACATCCGAGTCCCATGCTAAGGTTACTGACGATTGATCCCCTGAACATGCGTAGTCGGAATCTTCGTTGACGTGGAAACACAAGTCCGACGAGGAGGAGTAGCCTAAGCCTCTCCTAGTCCTGTTAAAGTAATTCGAGGGTTTCCCTTTAGGTACGTAAGCGGGTCAGATAACCGTCTTACGTCCCCGGCCGTAATTTAGGCCCTCTAAACGAGTGAGATCATACCCCATGTCGCTCATCATGCGTCTCGCAATTCGACTGTATTGCGAAAACTGGGGCGCGGGATCCTCGTCTTCAGACTCGTCCCATAGCGTGCGCAGGGGATGATCAATTCGACCGAAGATAATATCTTTTCGATAGTTGTTCTGGGCTGGCACGATGAACACAGCTTGTGATGGCTTGATCGGCTGTGTTTTGGCGATGTATGACGAGCATACGGGCAAGTGCAGGGAAGGATCACGGTAGAGTTCTGACCATAGGTCTGGGTTCCTCATCCTCAGACGTAGAACAAGACGACACATAAGCAAAGTCGGATTTTTCATTGATGACAATCTTCTCCGCCTGAACAGCGTTGGTTACATGATGACTCTCATAACCGATTACAATTGACTCGAAGTCGTTTAGGATTAGATTGTCGCCATACTCAGGCTCGCTGTCCGCCTCGTTGCCGCTCTCTGGTTCTTCAACCGGCGGTTTGACGGGATCCTGATACAGCAAGGAGTCCGTGAAATAGTTCTCGACACCTTTGAAGGGCTGTTTATCGGCCACTACCGTCCTCACTTGCCGGTAGTCGTCTACGTACTTGAGGCATTGGTGTAACGTAGATGGGACAATTCGGTTGGCATGGATCCACGGACGTCCCAGGAGTACGTTGTAGGAAGGCTCGACATCGATGACATAGTAGGTCACCTCTGTCTTCATATCGCCTATTCGGCATTTCAGGCGGATTTTGCCCAACGGCCGCGTCCCCGTGGCGTTAAAGCCAAAAATGATCGTGGTGGTCGAGGACAAACGCTTTGGCGGTATCCCCAAGTGCTTGATCAATTTCAGGGGTACGATGCTCAACGCAGAACCCGGGTCGACTTGGATCCGGTCCACTTTTGCCGATCCGACGTATCTCGTGAAGTACAGCGGTCGATCATGAGACGTGCTCTTGATGAGCATGTCTTCAGGAGTGAAAGTGATGCACGGGACTCGTCTCTCAGAGACTTGGCAGCAGGTCGTGCATTCTCGTTCCGCTTCTGCCTCTTTCGAGAAATGGGTGACGAATGCCTCTGAGTCGGCCAAAGCCTCTTGCAGGGCTTCGCGAGTAGACCTGGACAACCGAAGGAGGTCATACATGGTGATTCGTGCCGGGATGCTTTTTAGCTGTGCGAGCACGTTAAATCGGAAAGGTTGGCGGTTCGAGCTTGGCCCATCTGGGTTGGGAGGAGTCATCGCGGCTGGCCTCTTGGGAGGTCCTGCCGGGTTCTCTGCCCTCGTGGGATATTCTTTGGCGAATTTCTTTCCTGCCCTCGTGGTGAAGACATTGGTGTCCTCCTCGGAATCGGTAAGGGCGGCTATCGCTACGCTGTCTCTATCTGGAATGGCAGAGACAACGTTGCAATGTTTTCCCTTGGCCTCTTTCGAAGGCCTTGCAGTCCATTGTTCATCGTTGAGGAGGTCTAGATGGACCCACATTATCTGTCCCGATGGCAGGGTCTGTGGGACCAAGCCCTTCTCCCGCTGGTTGTGAGGATCGTCGTTGGTGATCTTCAAAACCGCCTTAGGGATAGGAACTACCCCCGCCGGAGCTCGAACCTCTGGGAGATCTGTCCCAAAGCTCAAGGTGATCATGTTCGTGGTCACCTGCTTTTGGACTTTCTCCTTCTTCAAGACCCCCGCGTCGTAGAGGGCCTGGAGTTTGTCCTTGAGGACGTAGCACTTGGTCGTGTGGTGACCAAGGAACCTATGATAAGCACAGTAACTCGGATCATCGGTTTTGTTAGCCTCCTCAGGCTTCGTGGCTTTTGGCAGTTTGATTCAACCGCTCTTGAGCAGAGTATCGAACGTTGCCACCACCTGGTCTTCTTTGAAGTCATACTGTCGCGGAGGGTGCTGCTCGAACTGTCTAGGCTTTGGCCTTTGGGTAGTCTTTGGAACTGGGACGGAATCGACTGCCATGATCTCTTTTCCTCTTGTTCGAGGGGGATTCTTCGGTGCAGCCGGTTCTGTGGCTCCCTTCTTGGGTTGCGGTTCTTCGGCCTCCAGCCTCTTGATCATGTTTTCCACCTGTTCGCCTTGACGCACAAGCTCCTTCTACGTCCGAGTTTCTACCACGCCTATCTTAGACAAAATATGGATCGATAGGTTGTTGCGGCACATCTCGATCAGTGTTGACTCGGAGACTTGGGCCGACAGTGAACGGACCGATTCCGGAATCTTTTCACGAAGTTATTGACCGACTCCGACTTTTGTTGCTTTTCAGCAAGGAGAGTGGCCATCGAAACTTCCGTATCATCGTCGAATAAGTGGGCCAAAAAGAGCCTTTCGACATCGGCCCACGATTTGATGGAGCCGGGTTCCATCTTACGGAACCATTCAAAGGCCACCCCTTTGAGGGTGCCTATGAATAGTCGCGTGAGAATGGCATCGTTCCCCGTAAGGAATCCAGTTTGCGCCATGAAGTAGTAGATGTGCTGCGAGGGTGAACCCTTGCTGTCAAACTGCACCAAGCTGATTGGCTTGAACTTCGCTGGGTATGGGACCATATCCCATTCGATAGGGTAGGGACGGACCACCCCCAGCTTGTTCATGTTTTGCTGAAGCTTCAGCGTATTGAGCTGGTCTTGGAACTCATCGAACCTCTTGTCACGGGTGCTACCCCCGGTGTGCGACGTCCCTAGCGACGTCTTGGAAGAGTAATCGGATTGCGGATTACTGTTGTCTTCCATTTCTGTCGCCGAACGGTGGGGAGGTACCCACTCTTTATCCTCAGTTCGCCGGGGTAAGGGGCGTTGGACTCTTTTCTTCTTCTTGTTCTTGTTCAGAAGTTGCGCCATCATCTCTCGTAGAGAGTCGATGGTCGCCTGCTGCTCCTCCAGCTTTTGAGCCACCGTCTGCTTGTGGGCGAGCTCGGTCATGTGTACCCCCGCCGGCGCGTCCTGACTCGAGTGTGAGGTTTGGGACGTGGCTGTCGCCGAATGAACTTCGTCCTCGCCGTAGGAGGGAGGGACTAGGGTAGAGTAGTCAAACCCGATGCTCGCTCCCTTGCGACTACGGGGTCGCTGGTATATGCCGCCTTGGCTGCGTCGGGCGAACCGAGGATTGGGTCCCAGAATGGAATCTGAATCCAGGGAATCGGAAAATACCGCCTTGCCCTTGTCCGTCATGTTGATTGTGGCGGACAAGAGCTCTAGGTCGTCAGTAGCGCGACCTTTTTGACGGCGGCGCCTCTGGCGAGTAGATTTCGGTCGAGAAGATCGTCGAGAGAGCCTCTCGAACACTGAAGGTTTCGCCGTCTCCATACATTGACAGTCGGCGAGGACCGTTTAGATGAACCTTTCGTAGTGGCACTGAGGATTCGCCTTCCGTATAGTGCGTTTGTGAGTTAGGTAATCCCGGAGATCTTTCGCGGAAGACTGGCGAATGCTCCCAAGGTTCGATGGGTCGCCTGTGTGATCGCACAAGAAGTTCTGGGATGCACCCCCTGCTGTACACTGGGCGGAACGTCTCGATGTAGGAGTTGGGCGAGTTTGCCTTGGCAGGCGAACTCTCGCGTCTGAGCGAACTCCAACATATGGGCGAGATTCAACCCTTCGCTCGCGTGGGCGAATGGGCGATTCCTCGTCCATCGGTTTGCCTCTGGAGCTATCTGTCAGGTGGTCGGGGCAAGACCCGCCCACTTTCGAGGATTTGCCTGCGCGGGCAGACCCGCGCGCTCGCGATGGTTTATTCGCATCAGGGATTTGACCTGAGAAGCGAAGTTCACCTGAGCAGGTGGCCTGATCTTTATCCGTTGGTGCCCCTGATTTGGAAGGCCCTCCGGTGTAAGATGAGTTGCCTTCTCGCCGATGGCGAGCTCTTCTTGAGAGAAGAGTGTCCGCGTGGACTGTGGCAGTATGAATCATGTCGGAATGAATTGGTGTCTCTTTCGGGACGGGCGTTACTGAGGGTCGTTTGGCGACCCACTTAGCAGGCCCTTGCCCCGTGCTCTCGATCTGGGGCTCGGCCTCGAGAGGCTTTGGGGCGGGTTTCCCTGTTGAGACTTGGGTAGAGCCTTCTGGCGCGGGAGTTTTGACCGTCTGAGGTCGGCTCTTGTGCACGACTCTGTGGCGCTTGCGGGACGCTTCGCCACCGGAAGAAGAGGAAGACAAGTACTCTTCGTACTTGACCTGGTCAAACTCGATCTCTAGGGACTCCACTGTCGTCCCAACAGCAACCTCGTCAAACTGAGCTACCACCATTTTACTAGAGGAAATAGCTTCTCCCACTGTGGTCGCCATCTTCTGTAGGTGTAATTTTTGATCTCCCGAAAACAGGGAACTTCGTTTGTATTGATAAGAAGGCTTATTACAAACTAATAATCAAATGATTACAACAGAAGCAGAGGGAAGGCCCTCTTTGTTTAATCGTGGGGACTTTAAGGTAGCTCCAGGATGCTTCGCTCGGTGCTCGTGCCGAGTTTGCTTCCCTTGGACGATTCGACCGAGGTTGTCGGAGAGCTTCAGTACTCAGTAGAAGCTCAGGGTGAAGGAGTTCGTCTTTTCTGGCTCGCCGACGATCAGGGCTCGGAGCTAGGAGATGGCGCTGTAATGCAAGGGTATGCAGAAAGCCTCTTCCTCTCTTGATTGATCAATCGATCGCTCCCTCCCAAGTTGCTGAAAGAAGCCTTTTAATGGGAGAGAGACAGTTTGGCTGTTCCTGGAATTATGGGATGTGACCATACATTGTTCAGAGACATTCTGCTGTTCCTCTGTGTTGCCAGCGGTCATTCGAGGAGCCGCATGTTGCGTCACGTCGCGTAGGAGTGGGAAAGCCCCTCCTCGTATCTGTGACAGCGGCTGCCAGATACTTGAGTGGATCTGACCAGCTCATCGAGCGCCGGCGGCTCTTGCTCCCGGTTTGGACGAGTGAGGTAAGCAGCATTTATGAGGGTGCAGGCTGCTCTGGCAGCTGTCTGTTTACCCGCGCTACGAGCCACCGAGTGGCCATCTGACGGTCCTGGGGTCCTGTGCCTTCTCTCCTCTCCCTATGTCTTGATAGAGGCGGGAGAATGGACGTCTCGTGCCTGAGTGGGCTCCAGATAGCTTGCTGCGCGCCGACGGCTTCGGCTCTCCATTCTGATGGGTGAGGTGACCTGCATTTATGAGTATGCAGGCCGGTCCGGCGCCTGTCTTGTTCGCTTGAATTGCGGGCGGCCGTCTGACGAATCTGGAGCACTGTGCTCCCTCCCCTCGCATCGCGGGAAGTAGGGAAGGCTTGTCCCTGGAAACCCGGCTTTCGACTCTCGTAGGTAGACGTGGCCCTCTGTGGGCGGGTTTAGTATATGAGGGCGGATTTGAACCCCTGCGAGCGGGTTTGGCTCATGAGGGCGGATTCGAACCCCTGCGAGCGAATTTGGCTCATGAGGGCGGATCCATTCTACTAGTGGGTCCATGTGACTTGGCGCGTGAGGGCCCAGGTGTGCTGTCGAGCCCGTTTCATGGTTACACTCCATTCCTCGTCTCAGTGGATGGTCTTGACTTATGGGCGAATTTGTTCGCTAATCCGCCGCGGTAATTTTTACCGTCTACAAGACCCCCTTCAAAGTTTTCAGACCAAAACCAACTTACGTGTGGTCTGGAACACTTTGAATAAAGAAGTTTTGGGCGGACTAAGCGCATTAAGATTTTTAGCAAACCCTCAGCTATCAACGGGTTTGGTCTGCCTTTACCGATTACCGTTTGAATCGGGCTAGTCATACTATTCCCCTCAGTATGATGAGTTGTCGAGTGGTTTCTCTTAGGCTTAATGCTAAGATTTCTACTCTGACCCCTAGCCGCCTGGGGCGCGGGTCTAAACAAAGTCACTTTGTTGGTTTCGAAATTTTGGGCAAATCGCCTGTTTCCCAAGGGTGGGTGAGTCATGCAGGTGAAGTTGGGCTTTGATGGCAAAATTTTTGACTGTCTTGCGGATTTCATTCAAGTTTTTGCCGTCGAGACCTTTCCCTCGGGCGAAAGTAGGCCTAACGTGAGCAAACCACGTGTCCACCGGCGGGGCTTCGTGCCTTTCCAGCTAAGGCGGCGTGGCTTTATCGTGATTCGACAGTTCGACATCCACTCCGTGCGCCTCGTTCTGATCGTGGTCGTGGTTTTCGAATCTAACCGTCGGATGCAACCGCCAATCTCGGTTCTTTCAATGTACCGAGGGTGATCTGGGCCGTCGAATTTGATCGTGGCCACGTCTCTTGTCCGTTAGGGTTTTCGCCTTTCGAGGGCAATCGAGACCACGTGGATAACTCCGCCCTTTTAAACCATCCGTTTTCGTCCTTTGGGAGTTGCCGTGCTCTCGAATCTTAAAAAAAA
>BQKN01054439.1:10367-25802 GCA_022839385.1 Asparagus kiusianus | reverse complement strand
GCTCCTTACCGGATGAGGAGTATGATACCTTCGTGCTCACTTTGTTGAACGGGAGATCTTCTATCATCTATAGTGAAGTGACTAACGCTTTGACGAACTACGATTTGAGGATGAAGGATAAGGAGACTTCCCGCGCTAGTACTTCAGGCGAGGCCTTGTCGACGAGAGGTAGAAGCCCATATCCGAAAGGTGGTAATAGAGGAAGGTCAAAGTCTAGAGGCCGTCACCAATTAACAAAGAACCAATGTGCATTCTGCAAGGAGCAGGGACATTAGAAGAGAGACTGCCCAAAGCTCAAGGAGAAAGAGAATGGCAAGAAAAAGGGCCCGAAGGCCAATGAGGTGAATATTGCGAAAGGCGATGATTCTGATGATTCGTGCTTTTCTCTATTGATTACTCCAGAGGTGAACCATGTGGATGCATCAGATTGGATGCTTGATTCCGGCGCTACCTTTCATGTGACCCCTAGGCGAGACTGGTTTGCATCTTTTGAGAAAGTCTACGGGGGTGTTGTTGTCATGGGAAATGATCAATCCTGTGGCGTTTGTGGGATATGTACCGTACGGATTCGGATGCACGATGGAGTAGTTCGTGAATTGAAGGAGGTGAGATTCGTTCCTCAGCTGAAGAAGAATCTTATCTCAGTTGGAGCTTTGGAGGCAAAGGGATTCAAGGTGACTTTCGAAAACGCTGTAGCGAAGGTTACTAAGGGATCATTGGTGGTGATGAGGGGAGTCCGCAATCGAAATTTGTATTATCTGAAGGGAAGCACCGAAATTGGCCAGGTTGCTTCGGCTATTTCAGAAGCGGACATGAGCAGACTTTGGCACTATAGATTGGGGCACACAGGTGAAAAGTCACTGCAGGCATTGTGCAAGCAGGGACTATTGAAGGGAGCCAAGAGTGGAAAGATTGAGTTCTGTGAGCACTGTGTTCTTGGCAAGAAGACGAAGGTGAAGTTCGGGACTGCCATTCATCAGACGAGGGGCATCCTGGACTACGTGCACACAGACGTTTGGGGTCCCACCAAGACTGCATCACTTGGTGGTCGACATTGGTTCGTCACTTTTGTAGATGACTATTCTAGGCGTTGTTGGGTGTACACCATGACGAAGAAGAGTGAAGTCCTAGATTTGTTTGTGGAGTGGAAAAAGAGATTGGAACTGCAGACTGGGAGAAAGATCAAGACGTTGCGATCCGACAACGGTGGTGAGTATACTTCTGACCCCTTTCAGCAGCTATGTCGAGACGAGGGCATAGAGAGACACTTCACAGTTAGTCATACACCGTAGCAGAATGGGGTGGCAGAGAGATTGAATCGGTCTTTACTGGAGAAGATCCGATGCTTATTGTCACAGAGTGGTTTGGAGAAGATCTTTTGGGCTGAGGCACTTACGTATGAGAGCCACCTCATTAATAGGCTTCCTTCATCTGCGATTGAGGGGAAAACCCCTATGGAGATGTGGTCGGGAAAGCCAGCACATGACTATGACCAGCTCAAGGTATTTGGGTGCCCTGCATATTATCATGTTAGAACTGATAAATTGGAACCTCGAGCTAGGAAGGCCATATTTGTAGGATTCAAGCGTGGTGTCAAGGGATACAAGCTTTGGGATCCAGTTGATAAGAAGATTGTGCTGAGTAGGGACGTCACATTCGATGAGGCTTCTATCTTAAAGCTTCCAAGCTCTCATCAGGTGGAGAGCGACCCGACGGAGGAGATATCACAGGTGGTGAAGATCGATACAGCTCCACATCGTCCAGATGGTACAGTATCCATGCAGGTGCCGACTGAGGTGACGCCAGGCGAGCACGACGGTGACACAGAGGATACGAGTACAAATATGCAGGATCAGGAACCGACGGCTCAGGTTCAGGATTCTATTACGGTTCGGAGACAGAGGAGAAACATACAGATGCCAGCACGGTATGCCGACACGGTTGCGTATGCACTTCCGGTGGAGAGTATCGATGAGATGGTGCCTACTACATTCAGAGAGGCCGAACAGAGTTCGGAGGCTGATTCGTGGTAGGTGGCTATGCAGGAGGAGATGGAATCTCTTCATAAGAACGATACATGGGAGCTGGTTGAGCTTCCAAAGGGGCGGAAGGCAATTGGTTGCAAGTGGGTATACACAAAGAAGGAGGGTATTGAGGGCACTCCATTGAGGTTCAAAGCTAGGTTAGTTGCGAAGGACTATGCACAGGAGGAAGGAATAGACTATAATGAGGTTTTCTCTCCGGTGGTGAAGCACTCTTCGATTCGGATTTTGCTAGCTTTGGTGGCACAGTATGGTTTGGAGTTAGATCAGTTGGATGTGAAGACAGCATTTCTTCATGGTGATCTTGATGAAGAAATATATATGACTCAGCCATTGGGATTCCGAGCTGCAGGGAAGGAAAAATTAGTTTGCAGATTGAAGAAATCGCTATACGGTTTGAAACAGTCTCCTCGACAGTGGTATAGGCGATTCGATGGTTTTATGCTAGGTCATTCGTACACTCGGAGCCAGTTTGATCCTTGCGTATATTTTCGCAAGTTGAAAGGAGGTGCGTATATTTATTTGTTGCTCTATGTCGATGACATGTTGGTTGCCTCTAGTTCCAGGTCGGCTATAGATGAGTTGAAAGTTCAGCTATCAAATGAGTTTGAGATGAAGGACTTGGGCGAGGCGAAGCGCATTCTAGGGATGGAGATCGGCAGAGACAAGAAGAAGGGCAGAATTTGTTTGACACAAGTGGCTTATTTGAAGAAGGTTCTACAGCGATTCCATGTTAGCATGGATACGAAGCCAGTTAGTGTACCTTTGGGAGCCCATTTAAAGCTTTCAGCTGGTCTTTCACCGAAGTCAGTTGAAGATCGTGAGTTGATGTCGAAGACTCTATATGCGAGCGTGGTTGGGAGCTTGATGTACGCGATGGTATGTACGAGGCCGGATTTGTCACAGGCGGTGAGCATGATATCGAGATACATGCACGATCCAGGAGTGGGTCATTGGGACGTCGTGAAATGGATTTTGAGGTACATTCGAGGTACGCTCAATGTTGGTTTAGTTTATGAGCGGGACACTACAGGTGGGCAGCTATGCATTGGTTATGTTGATTCGGATTATGTCGGGGATTTGGATAAGCGCCGGTCTACGACGGGGTATGTGTTCACTTTGACCCGTGCGCCGGTGTGTTGGAGATGCACCTTACAGTCGACGGTGGCTTTGTCTACGACGGAGGCAGAATATATGGCAGTTACGGAGGCTGTGAAGGAGACTATTTGGCTTCGAGGACTTTTGGAGGAACTTGGTATATCGCAGAGGTCCGTCACTATACATTGTGATAGTATGAGTGCTATCTATTTGGCGAAGAATCAGGTTTTTCATGCGCGGACGAAGCACATCGATGTTCGTTATCACTTCGTTCGGGATGTTCTTGAAGATGGTGATGTGGAAATCGTGAAAGTCCACACGAAGGATAATCCGGCAGATATGCTCACTAAGGTGGTTCCGAGCAACAAGTTTGATCATTGTCGAAACTTGTTGCACATTCGTGATTGTTGAGGCCGTTGGGGGCCATTTGGGTGAACTACGTTCGGCTTGATTCCTTGGGCAAGAGGATACGTAGGCAGTCTTTTAGATGCAGCCGGTTTGGATTAGTTGATGGGGGTGAGATTGTTTGGACTCTCGTTTGGGTTCTCGACTTGTTGTGGATTGAGTTCGTACTGGGCACAACAAGTGAGACATTTGGATGATTTGGTGTCGGCTCAGTTTTGGGAAAACTTCACCGAGGTGGAGAATTGTGATGTGGGGGCCACAGCCACCACGTGAATGCAGAGAGCAACAAGAGCGGACAAAACCCAGCGGACAAAACCCGAATGCCCAAGGCCCACCCTAATATACATCATATATATGGTTGTGTTTTTAGGTTTCTGGTGTGCAAGGCTTCGGTTGGGGATTTTTTCGGCTGTGGGGTTCTTTTGCGGCTACGGAGAAAACGAAAAAGGCAAAGCAGTTGGCAGCGCGCAAGCAGAGGAGCACAGGGTTCGTTGTTTGCGCGGCTGTAGAAAAAAAGGAGTTTTGTTTTGCTGTTTTGAGAGAGAATCTTGTGTGAGGGATCTGAGAGTTTGTGTGAGGGTTTAGATTGAGTGATTGTAAACCCTAGTTGTTTTCTCTCCCTCTATTAGTAGATCTCCCCCTCCTTGCCCCGTGGACGTAGGCAATTTGCCGAACCACGTAAAAATTGGTTGTACTGCTTTTGTGTGATTTGTAATAGCTTTTTAGGTTCCCTCGACGCGCAGTCCTAGAGCTGACGAGAGGAAGAGCTAATATCCTACTTTGATAGGATATAAGCTTCAGATTCTTGTTCCCTTTGAGAAACAAGAATTCTTATTGCGATCTGACTCTCTTGTTGTGCTGCCGAAATTTCCGCTGTGCGCAACACGCTATACTTACTCAAAACTGATTAGCGTTAGGAGATGGGCCAACTATCCATAGTTGGAATATATGATAGGCATATAAGGTGAACATATTTTAATAATATGTACATAATCCAAATTGGTGTTTTAGCCTACCTAATAATAATATGTATATGATCCATTCACCGTAATTTTTTGTGAAATTAGGGTTTATGAAATTAGGGCTTATAACAAAAGTGGACCATACTAAAGAGAAAGAAAAATATAAGTTGAGTTTCTTTAGTCCAATATATGATTGAAATGTATTATAAATCAAATATCCATCAAACAATAAGTACGGTTGAGAGGTGTTTTCAATGCTAATCAGTGTAACATGAAAGAATCCAAAGCCTTTACAATGGAAGAACGTGCATGAAGATAATTAAGAGCGTACCAAACTATATTATATATACCACGTGATTTGCGCATGTAATTAAGAAATAATTCTGTGTAATAGCCCCACAAAATCCACCCCCAATGTATTTGAAATTGAAAGAAATAAGCGCATACAGTTATTGTAACGGACGTAATATGCATGTCGTCAGATTCCATTGGAGGAAAAGCCACGGATTTCAATTGGTTCCACTGTATTAATTTTCCAGCGATGCATATACATACAAGGAATAATTCAAATAAGAAACGTCCTAGTCCTAGATAAGATAAAATAGTTAATTTTGTCTATCACTATATATAATAGTACTAGGACGCTATGCTAATATTATAATTATTGACAGTATGATCCGGTCGTGAACATATTCGAGGACGCTAATTACTCACATAGACATATTTTAATAAAAACATGGACAAACTTTTCTTAACCTTTTGCTAACAAGGAATAGTTCAAATATGATAAGAAAGAAACGCCATAAATAAGATAAAAGATTTAAGCTTATCCATCACTCAATATAATAGTACTAGGACGCTATGCTAAAATTATAATTATTGACGGTATGATCCGCGTGAGCGTATTTGAGGACGTCAATTACTGACATAGACATATTTTAATAAAAATACGGACGAACTTTTCTTAACCTTTTGCAAACAATGAGTACTTCAAATATGATAAGAAAGAAACGTCCTATATAAGATAAAAGACTTAAGCTTGTCGATCACTCAATATAATAGTACTAGGACGCTATGCTAAAATTTTAATTATTGACAGTATGATCCGCGTGAGCATATTCGAGAATGCCAATTATTGACATAGACATATTTTAATAATAATATGGACGAACTTTTCTTAACCTTTTGATAATCCCCCCCCCCCCCTACCCCCACCAAAAAAAACCAGCCCAGTGTAAAACCCAAGATGGTCGCAGACATATTGAAACCTTTTAATCGTTCGGATCATCCATATTGGGTACCTTTTGATAATACATAGACTTGCGTGGGCAATAGATATTTTCCTACAATCACAGAATTGAGCCATGGGATTAGCTTATTAATAGATTAGGATTAGCAATCCAGCCAACCCAAGCCAAACCAATCCAAAAATATCTACGATATGACCAAAAATCATGGACCAAAAATCATGAATAATCGTGAATTTTGGAGTATGCACATTTAATTTTCATTGGGTCGAAGCACGGGACTTGACAAAAACCTTGAGTTATATAACCCGTGAAAACCGTGATTTTTAATGAAAGAAAATTTAGATATCGTTAGGTTGAAAGTAATGAAAATAAGTGAAAGTGGTAGATTATAGTTCATGAAAATAATAAATTTTGAAGTACGTATATTTATTTCTCACGGGGACAAAACATACCAAAATTATTAAAAGCGTGGGTTTGATAACCCCTAAAATCACAGGTTTTATAACCCCCTAAAATCAAAAATTTCAAAGTAGTCATAAATTATTGCTATTTGATGTAATGAAAGATAATGGAAAAAAAATTGAGGGAAGTAGTCTATGAAAATCATAAATATTCAAGTTCGCACAATTAGTTGCTAATTGGTCGAAATGAACAAAATAGACAACAATCATGGACTATAGCAAATAAAAATCATGAATTTAAAGTACACATGTTCATTTTCATTCGCCCGAAGAATAAAAATTGACAAAAATCATGAATTATAAACCATAAAACTAGTAATTTTGTAGTATATTTCATAGCAGATTCCATAAAAAGATTTGGATAAATAAGATTCATGGTCTATTTTATAATGATTCTTAAGAATCAGAACATCAAAAGAGTAGATTTGACTTTAGCAGGAATTATTATTGAATTTAAATCTGATTGGGAATTTTAACCTCAATTGACAAAGCCACTCTATGGCTTCTTCTATTTCTTGATAAAAAGAAACATGACCAACTGATTCAAATATATATACAACTGATTTCCTTTTTCACACGTCCTACTGTTAGATAGTGCCCTTAAATCTCATGATAAGTACCCAAAGATGTTGGATATCTTTGGTCAAAACAGCTTTCCAAAAATAAGTTCTCAAACTATATATTTATTAACTATTGGTATTTTTCAGAAATCCTTAGTAGCGTAATGAAAAGTTAAAGTTTTGATATCTCAAAGGTCCTATGTTCGAGGATTACCAACGGCAAGCCAAGAATTATTTTTATTTAATTAATCTCTCATAAGTTCTAGTGGGCCGTAGATCGTGGGTTCGTGAGGCGTGAGCTAATGGGCAGGGGATCAGGGCTAATAGGGCTGAGGCGCTAAGTGATACTTTGTTAAACGTACTTTACACTTCATACGAAGGCATCAGGACTAGGTGGCACCACGTTGGCTGCCACGCATGACTGCTTCGTAGCATGCGAACGAGCCTCGCGTTCGCATGAGGGTGTGACCATCACGTTCGCGCGAGGTTGGACGTGACCCTCGTGTTGCGTGGGATCGTGATCCTCACGTTTAGACGTTACTGCATGCAGCAGTTACAGCATTTATGTTATTTGCCGTTATAAATATAATTATCATAATTGTCATTATGTTTGTAACAGACAAATTAAATGTGGGTGACCTTTGAGCTGGTCTTAGAGGCCAATATATAGTGCCTCTTGGGGAGCTCTTGGATACAAGAGATAAAAAAAGAGATACAAAAAACACACAAGTGTTTTGTGCTGTTGTGCTGCTGCTGCAGAGTCTGAAAGCGTGAAATGACGCAACGCGGAAGTAGTAGCCTCGGAATCCACCAAGGATGATCTCTGAATCCACAAAGAACGATATTTGAATCCACGAAGAACTTCAAATCCACGAAAAAAATATTAAAAAGAAAAAATTTATTGATGAAAATATATTCTCCTTTGGGCTTACATGACTCTCCTAGATAAGTTAAAAGACTTAAGCTTATCGATCAGTCAATGTAATAGTACTAGGACACTATGCTAAAATTTTAATTATTGACAGTATGACCCACGTGAATATATTCGAGGACGCTAATTACTGACATAGACAAATTTTAATAAAAATACGGATAAACTTTTCTTAACCTTTTTCAAACAAGGAATAATTCAAATATGATAAGAAAAGAAATGCCTATATAAGATAAAAGACTTAATCTAGCTTGTCGATCACTCAATATAATAGTACAAGGACGCTATGCTAAAATTTTAATTATTGACAGTATGATCCATGTGAGCATATTTGAGGACGCCAATTACTGACATAGACATATTTTAAAAAAAAATACGGACGAACTTTTCTTAACCTTTTGCAAACAAGGAATAGTTCAAATATGATAAGAAAGAAACGTTCTATATAAGATAAAAGACTTAAGCTTGTCGATCACTCAATACAATAGTACTAGGATGCTATGCTAAAATTTTAATTATTGATAGTATGATCTGCGTGAGCATATTCGAGGATGCTAATTATTAACATAGACATATTTTAATAAAAATATGGATGAAATTTTCTTAACCTTTTGATAATCCCCCCACCCCCCACTAAAAAAACCAGCCCAGTGTAAAACCCAAGATAGTGGCAGACATATTGAAACCTTTTAATCGTTCGGATCATTCATATTGGGTACCTTTTGATAGTACTTAGACTTGTGTGTGCAATAGATATTTTCCTACAATCATAGAATTGAGCCATGGGATTGGCTTATTAATAGATTAGGATTAGCAATCCAGCCAACCCAAGCCAAACCAATCCAAAAATATCTACGATATGGACAAAAATCATGGACTACAAATCATGAATAATCGTGAATTTTCGAGTATGCACATTTAATTTCCTTTGGGTCGAAGAACGGGAATTGACAAAAACCTTGAGTTATATAACCCATGAAAACCGTGATTTTTAATGAAAGAAAATTTAGATATTGTTAGGTTGAAAGTAATGAAAATAAGCGAAAGTAATAGATTATAGTTCATGAAAATAATAAATTTTGAAGTACATATATTTATTTCTCATGGGGACAAAACATACCAAAACTATTAAAAGTGTGGGTTTGATGACCCCTAAAATCACAGGTTTTATAACCCCCTAAAATTGAAAATTTCAAAGTAGTCATAAATAATTGCTATTTGATGTAATGAAAGATAATGGACAAAAATTGAGGGAAGTAGGCTATGAAAATCATAAATATTCAAGTTCGTACAATTAGTTGCTAAATGGTCGAAATGAACAAAATAGACAACAATCATGGAATATAGTAAATAAAAATAATGAATTTAAAGTACACATGTTCATTTTCATTTGCCAGAAGAATGAAAATTGATAAAAAATCATGATTTATAAACTATAAAACTAGTAATTTTATAGTATATTTCATAGCAGATTCCATAAAAAGATTTGGATAAATAAGATTTATGGTCTATTTCATAATGATTCTTAAGAATCAGAACATCAAAAGAGTAGATTCGACTTTGGCAGGAATTATTATTGAATTTAAATCTGATTAGGAATTTTAACCTCAATCGACAAAGCCACTCCATGGCTTCTTCTTTTTCTTGATAAAAAGAAACATGACCAAGTTGTTGGCCCTCTTGTTTTGATGATGTTTAACAAACAATTTACCACTAATGTTGTTTGTCTAGTATTTGTGTTTTCTTATTTATTATAGACAAACAACGTTGTTGGAGGTTGGATGGATTGCGCCATAACGACGATATCAAATGGAGGTTGGCGGAAATGTCGGTGAAGCTCATGCAATTCAAAGTTAAAGATCAAGTTCAAGCTTCATCCGCAAGTGTACCAAGTCAAGCTTTATTGAAGATCAAGATTGCTTGGGTAATGTAGTTTTAGATTTTATATTATGTGTGTTATATACTCTAAGCTCAATATTATACACACACATTATATTGGTTTTCATGTATATATATAATTTCATATATACATATATGTTTGGTTTCCATGTATATATATATAGGTATATATATATATACATAGTTTTGAGTTTTCATAAATATGATATTACACATTTCATATTTATTATTGTGTTTTGGTTTAGCTATATAGATATGAAACAAATTTACATTCATATATATAAATATATGTTTCATACTCTATTGTGTTTTTGAAAACATTGCATAGAATATACAATTTTGTGAAAATATTGTATTCCTAGTTTGTAGACTTCAATATCAGTTTATACATATTTTACTAAGTCTATAAAAACATTTCACAAAGTTTCAAAAGTTGGTTTATGTCAAAACATCAAAATTCAAGTATATCATATTTTCATGTTTTGGACTATTTTGTAAAATGTTGATATTTTTCATTTGGGAGGTCCTTTTTCGAAACCAGTCATTGTAGCATGTTTATTATCATGTCTACAATCATTCCCCAAAGTTTTATATTTTTTGGAATTTATTTGATATTTTTAAACAGCGTTTTAAAATCAGCAAAATAGTTTTCTGATATGTCAGATTTCGGTCGACCGCACCGGTCGACCGAACCTGAGTTCATATGTTCACTGGGCGACAGAGAGTCTGTCGGTCGACCGGTCCGGTCGACCGAGAGCTCCCATCGGTCGACCGAAAATTCCGTCGGTCGACCGAAGCAGTTTCAGCTCGTTTTTCTCGTTTTCGACCTGTATAGCGGTCGACCGATAAAATTTCCGGTCGACCGATAATGTGACCGTTAGTTTTTCAACGGCTATTTTCTGAGCTGTTTGTTGGGGCTGTTTCTGTCTTTTTACTTGGGTTTTTGTTGAGAACTTGAATGGGTATAAATACCACATTGCTGATCTCTTCTTTGACTAATGAAAAGAAGTTTTTATACAAGGGTTTAAAAAGAGTTTAAGCTTGTTTAAGCTTGTTTAAGGGTTTGGTTTAAAGTGTTTTTGTTTTACAAGTGGAGAAGATCATCTACAGTGTTTGAACTTCATCTCAATCCTCCTCTCCAACTTGATTTTCAGAGAAGAATTCCTAAACTCTATTTCTAGCAATTTATTGTTTTATTCATAATTTCTACATGCTAGATTATATATGAGTTTAGTTGTTTTGATTTATTGAATCTCATTGTTACACACACCCATTTGAGCTTATTGTATTTGCATACATAGTATATTAGGGTTGTGAGAGATTGTAACATTGAGTTGTGCTTTAATTGTGTTCTCATCTATTGTAGAGAACAAATTTATATTTGTTATATTGTGAGTGTTGTAAGGTTTTCGGTGAGCTAGAAAACCGAGTGTGTTGTGAAGTTTTCGGTGAACTAGAAAACCGAGTGTGAGGAGTGGACGTTGATCGGTGAACGTTGAAAACCGACATTGTGAGGGTGAGTGTGAACGTTGATCGGTGAGCGTTGAAAACCGATACTGTGAGGTGTAAACGTTATTCGGGTGAGCGTAGAAAACCCGGTTGTGATAGTGGATTTCTCCCCGGGAGTGGGGAGCGGAGACGTAGGACGGAAGGTCCGAACTCCGTGATCATATCGCTTGTTTGAGTGTGCTTTGGCGTTCATTCATATTTATGTTCATATCTCATATCGCCATTGTGCATTGCTCATTTCTATATCATCCACTATCTTGTTTAGATTATTTACCCTTGTGTTGTTTATATACCCTTGCATATACTCCTATCATATAGGATATATCTCATTGTGTATATTGCTTATCCTAGCTTATATAGTTGTTATATTTCATACTTGCTAGGATAACTTATTAATTAATTTTAATTGGTATTTAATCGGATTAGATTAGCATAAGACCCTAATCACCCCCCCTCTAGGGTCTAACACAAGTGTGATTCAAATATATATACAACTTATTTCCTTTTTCACACATTCTGCTATTGGATAGTTCCCTTAAATCTCATGATAAGTACCCAAAGATGTTGGATATTTTTGGTCAAAATCGCTTTCCAAAAATGAGTTTTCAAACTATGTATTTATTAACTGCTGGTATTTTTTAAAAATCCTTAGTAGCATAACGGAAAGTTAAAATTTTGATATCTCAAAGATCATGTGTTTGATGCTGGCCAACGGCAAGCCGAAAATTATTTTTATTTAATTAATCTCTCATAAGTTCTAGTGGGCCGTAGGCCGTGGGTCGTTGGCCATGGACCGTAGGTCATGGGCTCGTGGGTTCGTGATCCATGAGCCAATGAGCCGGGTTTCAGGGCTAATCGGGCTGAGGCGCTAAGTGACGCTTTATTAGATGCTAAGTGAAGGCATCGGGGCTAGGTGGCGCCGCGTTGGCTGCCACGCAGGACTGCTTCGCAGCATCCGAACGAGCTCACGTTCGCATAAGGGTACGACCCTCACGTTCGCGCGAGGCTGAACGCGACCCTCGTGTTGCGTATGATCGTGATCCTTGTGTTCAGACGTTACTATATACAGCAGTTATAATATTTATGTTATTTGCCATTATAAATATAATTATCATAATTGTCATTATGTTTGTAAATGACAAATTAAATATAGGTGACATTTGAGCTAGTCTTAGAGGCCTATATATAGTGCCTCTTGGGGAGCTCTTGGATACAATAGATAAAAAAAAGATACAAAAAACACACAAGTGTTCTGTGTTGTTGTGCTGCTGCTACAGAGTCTGAAAGCGTGAAAGCTTTAGTCTGTACCTGAAGGAACATAGCTCTGAACCGAAAGGTTTTTACAGATTGAAAGATCTTTGCCTGAACCGAAAGGTTATTGAACCAAAAGGTTTTAACAGATCGAGGAGATCTCTACCTGAAACGAAATGTTATTGAACCGAAAGGTTTTAACAGATCGATGAGATCTTTTCCTTGACCGAAAGGTCTTATAGATCGAGGAGATCTTAACAGCACTGGGTCGGTGCACACTAGAGTACTGTACTACTATTTCAGAAATCAGTTTGGCCTTGGGATCCTTGCATCTGAGTAGGCCAAATATTGCTTTAAGCATAACGTTTTATAAATGCACAACAGCTAAACTTAAAAAAAAGTTTTAAATTACACCATTTTAGTTCTCACTGTTTTATTACAGATTTAACTACAAACGCTAACAACAAATATTCATATTGAACTTCAACGGGAACTTCTCTTGAGCCAATGACACAGTGGTCTAGCCGCCACTAGAGCAAAAAAGGACTATTTAAATTGATTTGTTTTTGTTGATAAGTTCCAAGTGCACATAAGAAAGTACAAAAATATGGTTCTTTCTCTTTCATATATTTATTATTATCAATGTCAACTTGTTTATTTTGATAGTTTCCACAATTATATGAATTATACCTATTTGCATAAATATGCCATCGATTCCCAATAGAGAAAATTTATCATTATAGCCTAAAATCGTGGCTATAATACATAAAAATTATGAATTTTTGGTTCACATTTTTAATTGTCACTAGTTCTTGTGCACGTGCAATGCACGTCGTATGTTTTTGTTTATTTTCTTACTATAAAATAAGTCGGATTCATTTTGAGTTAAAATCTATAAATATGTATTATTATATTTGCCATAAATTTTATTTAAATATTTTTTGAAATAGATGAGTAATTTTTAGAATCCATTAGGGGTAGGATAAACAACTAACAAGTTTACAGTGGAAGATAGGGGAACGTAGTTCATCCTTAAGAATTATTCATTTTTACTTAGTTTGTTTATAATGATAGGACCTCATTATTAACTAACTACAAGACTTAGTATATTTTTTTTGTTGGACGTTCAAGGCAGGCTAAGGACCAATGTGAGCCCACATCGCAATGAATGTTATAAAATTTAAGTACAAAGAAAAAAAGAAGGTTGATCAATGGTGTAGCTGGTGAGGAGAAGCTCCAATAGCTTAATTTGGTATGTGGATTTATAATTGATGAAGATGGAGAATGGTGGTTTTGAAAATAGTGGGTGTGTGTGGGTAATTAATATGGTTTTTGTTAGTGTGATTTTCTTTGTTCATTTTTAAGATATCTGTAGTCCTGTGGATATATATAGTTATAACATTGATACTCTCCTTTGGTTTTGTGGAAGAGTTTGGGTGTTAAAAAATTTAAATAATCTAATACGGTTAAAGTAGGATTATATAAGTTAAGCTCATACATGAAATTTGTTTTAACTAACACTCATGTGTAAATATTACAATTGGCATTGAGATTTAAGATATGTGTGAAATTCTCTTTGATTTTTATACAAACATAATCTATTTAAATAATAATAGTATAATTAAACTATGTGATTTGAAAAAAAAGATCAAACATACAATATAAGTAATTACTTTAAAATAATCTAATCTAATCTAATAAGAAGAAAATAGATAAAAATAATATGAAAATTATTGCAATTTTATAATTCATAAATTTTAAATAATCTAATCTAATCTAATAAGAAGAAAATAACAAAGACACACACCTCTTGAAGGAGATGAAAGTGTTATAAAAATTATTATAATTTTTTATCTAAAAATGATCAAATATACAAGATAATTAATTGCTTTAAAATAATCTAATCTAATCTAATAAGAAGAAAATAGATGAAAGTGTTGTGAAAATTATTGATATTTCTTTATATGAAAAAATTATATATACAATATAATTAATTACTTTAAAATAATCTAATATAATCTAATAAGAAGAAAATAACAAAGGTATGTACATGTAGAATGAGATGAAAGTGCTACGGAAATCGTTGTAGTTTTTTTTTTGGCTTATAAACATTAGTATGTGATGTTACATGTGAGAGGATAACAATTGTAAATAGAGTCCTATTTAAATAATAATAGTATAATTAAACTTCGAAACTATTTATGCAATACTGTGAATTACTTGAATTTTAATTGGTGAGAGATTGCCACGTTGTGTCCTCATATCGCAGCCGTTTGTTTTAATTTTTCTATTTTATAATTTTTAGAATGGTTTTGTTTCTTTAATTTGTTTGGTGGATTTTGCAAATACCCCGTTCACTTTATGTCCATTTGTATGTCTGCGTTGTTCCGGTGTTCGACCTCTGGGGTGGACATTATTTGTCTCACTATTTTGCTTAATTTTTTCATATATGTCATTAATCTTGTATACATTTGTAAATTTGGCATTTAATAATTTTATTCAAGTTTATATTTTAATTTAAACTATATCTTTATCTTCATACTATGTATATCCAATAAGAATTCATCAATTTATCAACTTCCTCTTACTTAATGGATTAGTATTTGAATTTTAAAGGTATTTTTGTCTACTAAAATTTTTTTCCGAATTCGTACTTTTAAAGAGAGTATTAATATTAATTATTTGGTTGAAAAGAACAAAAATTGCCAAAATGATAAGTTACAATCAACTGAAATCTCGTAGTTTGAAGTGGCCTTAATTAATCGTCATTGAGTCGTATGAAGGATGAAGGATAAAAATCGTTCATTACACAGCCAATGGAAATCATGTACTATGAGCCCACACGATGATTAAGAAATTCGATTATCATTTTTATTAATAATTTCGATTATTTTAAATTATTCCTAAGATACCGCTCCGTCACGTCATCCTCCGGTTACCTTTTTTTAGTAGTTATATGTTCGACTAACCTTTTTCATTTTTTGCTTCCCCCAATTAAATTTGCTTCCCCATAGCTAGGGCTGTCCATCCGGGCCGGCCCAGCCGGCCCGGCCCGGGAAACCGGGCC
>BQKN01054438.1:0-11070 GCA_022839385.1 Asparagus kiusianus | reverse complement strand
CGTAACCTTAGGTCAACGCCGGACAGCGCGTTGCGTCAAAAGTCAACACGTGGCGACGAAAGTCAACACGTGACGACAAAAGTCAACCCACGTGGTTCCAAAACCCTAGGGTGTACGCCGATCAACGCGCAACCCTAGGTCAACGCCATTCAGCGCGTTGCAACAAAAAGTCAACCCCCAGTGATTCGAAACTCCAGGTCAACACGATGTGACAGGGATAGTAAGTTCAAAAGTCAACTCAATGACACGAGCCAAACTCAACTCACCAGCTGTAAACTCGAGACTCCAACGACGGCCAGTCGATAAACGCAGCGCCGGGACAACTTCGGTTATTCGACAAAGCACCGGATAAACCGAAGAAATCGAAGGAGCCAAGAGTTGAAGCGAACCACAGGTCCCTTAGGCCGACTGAAGGCTGGACCAATCATATCCAAAGTATTCCGGTCTCTTCTATAAAGGAAACGAGTCCGAAACACTTTGGAGGGGGTATCTGTAGGCATCAAAAATTGCTGATAGGTCCCCACACACAGCTCAGTATTAACGAGCGACGATTGAACGTCACTACCCGGTTCACAAGAGTTCAAATGACGTCGGTGAGCGCCTGAAGTGAACCGACAAACTACGTGAGCCAACAAATCTCAGAACAACGGGGACACGGACTGACCGGAAACCCCGTGATCACTGCAAACGAACCAACGCCCTTCAACTCCCGTTGGTCCCACTGATAATCTAACCGATGGGATCTACAAGGCTCTTTGTCAGAATTCCAACGCATCCGAAAGCACTCAAATCCGAGTTCGGACGAGAAATCAACGGCGGGACAACGGCGGACAGTCTCGGACTGAACCGAGGCACCCGGGGCATCTCGGCAGGCTCGAAACACCCGAGGGGTGTCTTGGCAAAGCCAAGACACCCCAGGGGTGTCTCGGCTATGGACAGCCGAGACACCCCCTTAGGGGTGTCCACATGCACATGGTCCCCCCTCCTTTGTTGGCAGCCCACATGGTCCCCCCCTCCTCTTGTGTGCAGCCCACATGGTCCCCCCTCCTCTTGTTGGGTGTCCACATGGTCCCTCTTCCACATGGTCCCCCCCCAAGGGTGTCTTGGCCACCTTTTACGACGAAACACCTTTACGGCGAAACACCTTTACGGCGAAACACCTTTTCGGCGAAACACCTTTTACGGCGAAACACCTTTTCGGCAAAACACCTTTTACGGCGAAACGCCTTTTACGGCGAAACACCTTTTCGGCGAAACGCCTTTTACGGTGAAACACCTTTTCGGCGAAACACCTTTTACGGCGAAACGCCTTTTACGACGAAACGCCTTTTTGGGGGGCAGCCCCTAGGGCCTCCTTGGTGGCCTATAAATAGACCCCTTGGGTCTCCATTCTCTTGGCCTTGGTTTTGGGAGAGAAATTTCAGATCTTGAGCTTTAGCCTTTGAGATCTGAAATTCTAGAGAGGAGCGGCGAAGCCCTACCGGAGTAAGGAGTCGGAGGTTTTCAAGAAAAGCGGCAAAGCCCTGCCGAATCGAGGAGTGAGAGTTCTTCATCAATTTCTTCTTCATTCCCCCTTTCTTTTCCTTGGTGTTACCCTTCGCAGGTGACACTAAGAAGAGCTAGTGTCTCGTTTTAGCCGAGATATAAGCTTTAAACTTCTGAGATCTCACGCGGATCGACGAAGTTCTGTTTCTATATCCCTTCGCGGATAGACGAAACTCTGCCGGATTTTCCGGAAAGGATCTTGAAGAGTCGGCGGTCTACGGATATCAACATC
This sequence comes from Asparagus kiusianus, assembly GCA_022839385.1. Taxonomy (NCBI): domain Eukaryota; kingdom Viridiplantae; phylum Streptophyta; class Magnoliopsida; order Asparagales; family Asparagaceae; genus Asparagus; species Asparagus kiusianus. The sequence goes on along the minus strand of BQKN01054438.1, from coordinate 9,293 downwards.
CCCGTCACAGGCCAACAACCCACGCAAGCGAGACCGAACCAAACCGGGATCTCGTGTTTATTTTCGCTAAAGTTGTAAATCATTTGTTTTCATTTTATTCTGTTGTAACGATTGAAGTTGTAACAGATCTCAAACAAGAGCAATGAAAACAGCAACTTTTCCCGAAAACAAGCTGGCGACCACAGTGGGAGCCAACGATCTCACCGCCGAGATCGTCGTGACGCAACCGGCCTTCAAGATCCGGGTGAACGAAGAGATCGAATACGAGTTCGATCAGAAGAAGTTTGAAGAGTACCTCTCTTCCTCCTCCTCCAGATCTGCCTCCCCGAACCGGCATAAGGAGACATCCTCTTCCAAGAACGTTCGTGGGAATTCCAGCTCCAGGATCCAAGAGCCCGCTGCCGCCGCTGCCTTTGCACCACGTAACGTGGTCGAGGCTGCTGCTCAAACTCTCCCTCCCGTTTCAAAGGTGATGGTTGAGGACACTCCAGCTCCATCGAAGAGGGCTCGCCAAAGACGGCGCCAACGTCTCGCCCTACAACAAGCCAAAGCTGCTGAATCAATGGATGGGGTCCGCTACCATGTGGATCTAAAATCCAAGTATCGCCAAGAGCAACAACTCCAGCAAACAACCCACTCCTCCTCCAAAACAGAAACGAACGAATGGGTTCGTGTGAAGAGGAACCGCTCTACTCTTGAGAAGCGCATCAGGAAGCGTAAGGCATTGCTCGCGCATGCCCGAGCCCTGCTGCAAAAGGCGGAGGGAATACAGAAAGAGGAAGTGGCCAAAAGGCCATCCACAAGCAAATGGGTGTGGTTGCCAAAGCCAAAACCAACGCCTCAAACACAAAAGGGTGGAGTTGCTGCCCGAGTTTTGCCAACACCAGCACCTTCAACCAAGATGGGTGGAGTCATCACCCGAAGTTCATCCAAATCAGAGGTGGTTCCTCCTGTTCCGGCGCCTTCAACGGAGCCAGGTAAAAACAGGGACCCTTCAACATCCAAAGTTTCCTTGAAAGGTCGCCTCGGCCCTCTACCAGAGAATCGAGGAAGAGTACCTATTAAGGAAAGACTGGGGCCATTGAAGGGTCCCCAAGTTGTAAATCCAGCTGGGGGTCAAACCAGTCTCCCCAAGAAAATTGACAAAGGGAAATCCCCTATCACCGACCGCATCGGATTGCGAGTCGAATTAAAAGAGCCCGTTCAGTTTATACGCTCGCAAAAGCGTAAAATTGAACGGGCCACTCTTGAAAAATCAAACAAGGCATTGCATCCCCGAAGGGAGGCGCACTCATCTGAGGATGAGAGTGTTATATCGGGGAACACATACCAACATTCTGTAGGTTGCTCCAGCTACAAAGCTGATGAGTTGTACTACAGAGCTGGGGGTATGGAAAAGCCCCGAAAAAGATGTATGCAGGACATGGAGCCCCGGTGCCCGTGTGCTAACATCATTAAGGCGGTGTTGTCCGAGTGTTGTTGTAACGGCCCTCCAAGAAGAATCTCAGTGTTCGAAAGACTCTCCAAGCCGAGGCGTTTCCACAAGAAGAAACTGCCCCGCCGGGAAGACGAATATCCAAGAGTGTCGGTTAACATGACCGGCAGGGGAAATTCAACACAACCCTTCAGCATAGATCAGCTTGCCGAGATATCCCGGTGTATGACACGGTTGCGGCCCGGAACCAGCGGCCAAAAGAATTACCAAAGGGTACCAATTGGGCTCTCCTTAGAAGAAGAAGAGTCAGAGGCTGATTCGGACTCTTGCTCGGCGGTGGCATCCGATGACACGGCTTCGAGTGCAGGCCAACCATACGAATCACTCATGATCAGCGCTGAACAGGTATCCAAGATACTGGAAGAAGCCCTCGCCAAACAGAAGGAGAGCTTCAAGTTCGAGATGGATATAGCCATGCAGCGGATGAGGGAGATGCATGACCAACAGATTGCGGCACTGACGGTCCACCAAGGAGAACCAAATCGGCGCAATCCAGAAGAGAATGAACGGGAAGCGGATAATATCAATATCCCTCCTGTCAACACCGACAATGGGGGTGGTCCCGCGGAAGATAACGCGAAAGAGGACCACGTCACCTCTCCCAGAAGCCATTCAAAGGCAGAGACGAGCGATGACAAGAAGATGAAAGACCTGGAGAGCAAAATCAATGCATTGATGAACGCTCAAGAGGTAAAGAGATCCGGTATACCCTGTCCATACCCAAGGGAGTGGGAATCGATTCCATATCCGGCAAAGTTTAACTTGATTAACTTTACGCCGTTTGATGGGAAGGGTTCCCCTACCTAACACTTAATCTATTTCAAGTCTCATTTAGGAATCATTTCCAGAAATGAGCCCCTCATGGTGCGGTCATTCGTCGGCACTCTTCGTGGAGCTGCCTTCGATTGGTATCGCCGTCTCAAGCCTGGGAGCATCAACGGCTGGGATGACATGGAGGACATGTTTCTAACAAATTTCTTTGATGATGACACCGAGGTTTCAATCGGCACGCTGTTCGACGAAAAACAAAAGAACGGCGAGACGGTTGAAAACTTCGTGAAAAGATTCCGGAACAAAGCTATGAATTGCAGGGATCCGGTCAGCGAGGACTTCATCCTCGAAACTTGTCACAACAACTTGACGCTCGACATCCTGGAAGCCATGGGAATGGCGCCGCCAAAGACCTGGAAGGATCTGAAGGTGCGGGGAGAGCGAGCTGAACGATTCCTCAAGAGGAAGAAGGCGGAGAGAGGGCAAATACCCAATAATGCCCCGCAACCAAATTTTACCCCCAAAGGTAAAGGGAAGGCGCATGCGAATGCGGTGGTTGCAAATCAAGTCTTTGAGGTGCAAGCACAGCCGCAACAGCCGCAACAGCCACAGCAGCCGCAACAGCAGCAACAGAGGGCGCCTCAACAACCCAGGTGGCAGCAACAGCCCCAGAAGCAAAAGGTTGGGGAGCCGAGGTTCCCAAAGGTCTACTCATTCAAAGAGGATGAAATCCCGGGTATTTTCAAATACCTCGTGGAGAACAACAAGATCAAGCTGCCGCCAATTCAGGATCAAGAAGAGGCCAAGAGGGTCAACGATCCAAAATACTGCGCATTCCACAGGGCGGTGCACCATCCGACCAAGGTATGCTACGCCCTCAAAGATAAAATTCAGGCCCTAATCGATGTTGGGGTTATCACCATGAAGCAGCCCAAAGAGAAGAAGGTGGGTGCAAACACCGTATCCATTAGCTTTGGATCTGTTCCCTCGAGTTGGTTCCAACACGAGCCGGTGATCAATGCGGCAGTGAAGACGGTGAACGATGATCCGCACCAACAGCGTCAGAAAGGGCTTGTGCCACACACAGCCCCAAATGGCGAGATCTTGTGGGTTCATCCGGACTTGATCGCAGATGAACAGTGGGCCGGGACCTCTCCCACAAAGAACAAGAAGAAGTCAAAGAGGAAGGACAAATCTTGTCACGGAGCCTTTGCTATACCGGGGGTGGATGACGACAAAATTCCAACCTTCCCGCTTTCTGAAGACGAGCAGGAAGCTTTTGCAACCCGAAGCGGGAACGAGTATCATTTCAAGTATCCGGATGCTACCGAGCAGTTGGGTACCAAAACCCCACCTTCCAAGACGCTGGCAGAACTAGGGATTGCAGCAATTCCCCCAACGCCAGCAGCTACGGAGAGAATCCCGTAGAAGGATAAGGGAAAAGAGCCTGTACGTCAAGAAGCTCAGAACCCGAGGCAGTCTCGGTTCAATCATCCAATTGGGCGAGACAAACCGGGGAATGCAAGCTCTCCACCACATTTTGACATCATGGCACAATTGGCCAACATCCCGGCCCGGATAACTCTATACGAGTTGCTGCGGTTGTCGAAGGATACACAGAAAGCACTACAAGAAGCCTTGAGTGATTCCGAAGCCTTCTTGACTCGGATCAAGCCATCTTCCGAAGAACCAGAGTCATCAGCCCAACAATGCAATCTGGCGGCGCATCACTTCCCCTGCATCTCTTTCACCAAAGAAGCTATGCAGACGAAGAATTCAAAGCATGATAGGCCGTTGTACTTCACCGGGCATATTGGCTCCAGCGTTGTCAACCGGATCCAAGTCGATCCGGGTTCCGATGTTAGCATCATGCCATTCCGATTGATGCATCATCTCGGAATCCCGACTAGCAAATTAGCGTCCACTGGCACCACGATTTACGGATTCAACACCAGCGGGTCCAAACCCTTGGGGAAGATCCGAATCAAATGCCAGATTGGGGATTTGAAGTCGGAAGTAACATGCTATGTGATTGACACGGAAACATCCTATAATTTACTGTTGGGTCGACCTTGGATCCACGGTAACCTTATAGTCCCGTCAACTCTACATCAGTGCTTTAAATATGTGGGCACAGATAATGAAGTCAAGACGGTGGTCGCGGATAAGCAACCGTTCAAGGGATTGGAGAATTATTTCACCGATTCCCTTTTATACGGCGCTGAATCCGATACTGAACCATCGGCCCAAGGAACGGACAGCGGAGATGAAGCTAATACCGAACCAGGGTTTGATTATGATGGCGGTTTTGTTTTAAATGACATTGTACCCATTGTAATCAATCTTGACGATGATGAATCATCGGAAGATAGTTGTAATTGGCAACTTGCCGAAGAACTATCAATAAGCGATGATTTAGAGTACTCGACGGGTCTCGATGATATCACTAACGAACTCTATGCTAACCCTAATTTGTATATGCCTCTTCAATCATTTTGTTTGACGAAGAAGCAGGTACATGACCCTTGCGGAACAACGCTTATCATCCCCGCAGGGGTTGGGGGTGGAAAAGAGGTCGTCTACGGCAAAGGAAGAGCATCTCCGATACCCGACCACTTCATGGAAGAGGAAGACGACGATGATAAACCGGCCCGTCATCTATCTAAATACGATGCGAAAGCGCGCAACATAATGGAAAGGCACGGGTATGACTTCAAGATCGGAGAGGGTCTTTTCTTTGGTCGAGGTCCACGGGTTCCACCCCGGATGGCCTATGTACCAAAGGGAAAACCCGATGATTATTATCGCCACAAAAGAGGTCTAGGCTATGTCTCATCAGATGATGAGTGTGGCTGGCAAATCATCGACCAAATTGCTAACAAGACTAGGAAGGGATATTCTTCCGACTCTTCGGGTTGGGATTCCGACGCTAGTCTTGGTGAAGTGTTTAAGAAGCTAATGTCGAACATGACCACGGTTGATCCAACAACGATAGAAGAAGAGGATGAGGTGCCAACATGGGAAGACCCGTGGGTTCATCACTTGAACATGCAGTATGGCGATCGGTTCGAGCAGAGAGAACCTCCTACCGAAGACCAAGTAGTCCAGGTGAATATGGGGAGCGAGGAAAATCCGAAGCCGATATTCATTAGCGACAGCCTCCTACCTGAGGAGAAGGAGGAGTTGATTTCTCTTATCCGGGAGTACATCGACGTGTTCGCCTGGAATTATGAAGACATGTCAGGTCTTGATCCGAATGTAGCGGTGCATCGTCTCGACATTAAGCCGGATGTTAAACCAGTCAAACAACAACAACGACGGTTTCGTCCACAAATGATGGAAGCGATTGAAGCTGAAGTCAAAAAGCTCGTCGATTCGGGATTCATCCGAGAGGAGCAACACCCAGAATGGCTGGCCAATATTGTCCCGGTCCTGAAGAAGAATGGGAAGATCCGGATATGCATCGACTTCAGGGACCTCAATGCCGCTTGCCCAAAAGATGACTTTCCTCTCCCCATCACGGATGTTATCATCGACAACACGTGTGGGTTTGAGAGGATGTCGTTCATGGATGGTTTCTCTGGTTACAACCAGATAAAGATGCATCCGGATGATGAGAAGCATACTGCATTTAGAACGCCTCTCGGCGTATTCTGCTACACAGTCATGCCCTTCGGCTTGAAGAATGCAGGTGCTACATATCAGCGAGCCATGTCGAAGATCTTTCAGGAGCATCTCCGAAAGACCGTCGAATGCTACGTGGATGACTTGGTCGTGAAAAGTCGTGATAAAAATGATCACATCAAAGACTTGAAGACCATGTTCGACTTGATGCGGGCCCATCAATTGAAGATGAATCCCACCAAGTCTTTCCTCGGAATGGCTAGTGGTAAATTCCTGGGGTTCGTCGTTACCACCAAAGGTATTCACATTGATCCGGATAAAGTAAAGGCGATCAATGAATTGCAACCTCCGAGGAACCTCAAGGAGCTCAGAGGACTGCAAGGGCGATTGGCTTATATCCGTCGGTTTATCTCGAACCTTTCGGGGAAATGCTAACCGTTCTCCAGGCTCACAAAGAAGGGCGTGTCATTCGTATGGGACGATGCTTGTCAGAAGGCATTCGATGATATCAAAGAATATCTCTCGAAACCTCCCGTACTCGTTGCATCGAAATCAGGCAAACCGTTCTTGATCTATGTCAAGGCGACGAGCCATTCATTAAGTGCCTTGCTTGCACAAGATGACGATAACGGTCACGAGCAAGCAGTATATTATTTAAGCCGAACCATGGTAGGCGCAGAATCTCGATATCCCATGATTGAGAGAGAATGCCTCGCCTTAGTATTCGCCATCCAGAAGATGCAGCATTACTTGGTTGGACAGACCATATATGTCATCTCCAAAGTTAACCCGGTCCGAGTGTTCATGACTCAACCGGCTTCCATGAGCTGGCGATTAGCGAAGTAGGCTTTACTCTTGTCCCAATACGATCTGCACTTCAAACAGCAGAAGTCAGTAAAAGGGCAAGCTATCTGTGATCTCTTGGCAGCTAATCCAACTACGGACGCCGCCGAGATATATGACGATCTACCTGATGAAACTCACGAAGTCAACGCAACTTCGCACCAACAAGTTTGGCGTTTGTACTTCGACGGCGCTTCACGAGCAGCTAATGTCACAAGTGCTCCTGGGTGTTCTAAGGTCTCCTCCGGAGTTGGAGTTGTCTTAGTTTCCCCGGGAAAACATGTGATGCCTCGAGCCTACTCATTGACCGAACCATGCTCGAATAATGTGGCGGAGTATAACGCGCTGATCATAGGACTCAATTTCGCCAAAGAGCTGGGGGTTGAGTATCTCGAAGCCTTCGGTGATTCTCAACTGATAGTCAAACAAGTCCAAGGGGAGTATGAAGTCTGAAGTCAGGATTTGCTACCATACCACAAGATGGCGGTGGAGCTAGCGGAATCATTTGAAGGATTCTTCATTGAGCACGTTCCGCGGTTGCAGAACACCTACGCAAATGCGTTAGCAGCTCTAGCTGTTTCTCTGGCGCAGCCTCCCGGAACAAGAGCAATTTGTTACGGTAGGAACTCACCAACTCTTAGTGCCGCTTCACGATGAAGACGACAAGGAAGAAGAGGTTCAGGAGGCGCACACAACTCAGGCTGAATTCGAACCCCGAGATTGGCGTTTCCCCATCATCGACTACGTCCTACATGGAATCTTGCCAGAAGATGTGAAGGAGAGAGAGTCAATCAGACAAAGAGCTCCAAGATTCTACTATAATACAGAGAATCGAACGCTATACCGTAGGGGGTATGATGGCATGCTGCTGCGTTGCTTATCGACCAAAGAAGCTGAAGAAGTGCTTAAGGAGGCACATGAAGGAGAGTGCGGTGCACACCAACCTGGTCCCAAGCTTTATGATCGCATCAGGAGAATGGGATACTTTTGGCCCTTCATGATGCATGAGGCAATCGTATACGCCCGGAAGTGTCACGCGTGTCAAGTACACGCGAATTACATGCACCAACCTCCGGAGCATCTGCATCCTTCGGTTACGTCGTGGCCGTTCGAGACCTGGGGAATGGACATTGTTGGTCCTATAAATCCCCCTTCGGTTAAAGGCGATCGGTTCATCCTGGCGATCACTGATTACTTCTCCAAATGGGCTGAAGCAGTTCCACTCAGAGAAGTCAAGACGAGCAACGTCATTGCATTCATCAAGCACCATATCATCTACCGGCATGGTGTTCCAAGACGAATCATACACGACAATGGTCCTCAATTTATCAGCAACGCCTTCATAAGGTTCTGCGAAAAGTTCAAAATTCAGGACATCTCGTCAACAGCCTATAATCCCACAGCAAACGGATTAGCTGAAGCCTTCAACAAGACTATCATAAAGCTCTTGTCAAAGCTTGTGAAAAATAACAAGCAAGATTGGGATGATAAGCTCGGCGCAGCTCTATGGGCCTATCGTACCACGGTGCGTACACCAACCGGCGCAACCCCGTATTCATTGGTATACGGATGTGAAGCCGTTCTCCCTTTGGAAATCCAAATTCCGTCTCTTCGGATCGCTCTTGCAACCCAGATGACGACCGAAGAACAACATCAGAAACGCCTCGAAGAACTTGAGATGCTCGATGAAAAGCGCTTGGAAGCTCAGCAGCATATTGAGTTTTACCAAGCCAGAATTTCTCGAGCCTTCGACAAAAAAATTCGACAAAGGAGTTTTAAGGAAGGGGATTTGGTCTTGACTAAAAGGCGTCCTATGATCCTTAACTCCAAGAAGAAAGGCAAATTTGAACCCAAATGGGAAGGACCGTTCGTAGTAGAAACAGTCTACTCGAATGGCGCCTATCGTCTAGTCACCAAAGATGGTGACCGGCTCATGATGCCAATAAATGGCAAATTTCTGAAGAGATACTATCCTTAGTATCCTCAGAAGAATTGAGGTACCGGGAAGTTCCCGGAAGAATACCACATCGGGTGTTCTTAGGGATAACCCGGTCGCTGATGGACAAGAAATCAATGTTCGAATTCCGAATATTCTTGTTTGTCAGAATTTAACTCTCACAAGCACTCTTTTGCGGAGATGAGATCTAATCATTCGATGGATTGATCTTACCTCACGAAACTTTCAGTGGTGCTTGATGATTCATAGTCTCCACCACACAATTCCCACTTGGTCAAACCTTACTACAGTTAGGACCAAAGCCAAATTCCCCTCTCGATTCGTCCAAAGAACGAGAGGTCCACAAATCGATCGATCAAATCCTTCTACGGTTAGGGTCATTCTCAAATTTCCCACTTGGTCAAACCTTACTACAGTTAGGACCACAACCAAAATCCCTTCTCGATTCCTCCAATGAACGAGAGGTCCACTTTCAATTCGAGTAACCAAACCTTACGACAGTTAGGGTTATCCGAATCTTTTCGATTCTCGGAGTGGAGATCCCACTCCTAGTTTCACCTGTCGGATTCTGGGGGTGGAGATCCCACCCCGAGTTTCCTTTCT